>CAUYSK010122931.1:0-49074 GCA_963575035.1 Avahi laniger | reverse complement strand
TTGGTGCTCTGGGACTTGGACCCTAGCTCGAGCTAGCAAATAAACTCCTTTGCCATTTGCATCCTCGGTGACTCTGCCTCTCTGTTCCTGGGGCCGAGGGGCACTGGGTCTAACACCTCCTGTAGTTTTCTGCAATTTCATCTTTTCCCTAATTCCATAAGCATCCTCGGTTAAGGATTGAATGGCCTCTTAAAAATTCTACCATGATATTCTTATACCTGTAAATAGATCGTGGTGTAAACTCTTCATAATGAGCAGCAATTAGAGTGTCTGGGTAGATTTATCAATAGACTTGTATTTCCAAAATATTACCTATTCTATTGTCAAATACTTTCTCTTATATTACTTAAATTATTCCACATCCAGAGAACTAGAAAGCAACATCTCAGTGTCATACTGGAAAATTCCAGAGGTATCAAAGTATAAATTACAGATGGTTAAATTTGAACATCCCTCTGTAGGTAAGGACTGTTTGGGTACCTTCAGCAACATCATTAATACTTACTGGTATATCCAAAGACCTCAGTTTAATAGTAGCTCAAGATAACTCTTTTTTGTTGGAGCAAAAAGTGCATTTTAAGAAATGTCCTGGTGGAACATTTGTATTCGCATTGAGCTATCAGTTCTCCCAGAGAATTCATTTCCTTTATTTCAGCAAAAATTTCTTTAAGTGTTTGTTGTGTGCCAAACACACTGGTAAGCTATATATGAATTAAATAATTTAGTCCTTCCCTCTACTCCATGAGATAGCTATATTTTATTTCCATTTCACATATGAGAATACTAAGGTTTAAGGACGTTAAATAATTCATCCAAGATCACAGATGATGGCACACCCAGGTGTGTCAGATAGGGCCCTGGCAAGAAGCAGCCGGCACACTTAAACAGGGTAATTGAGGAGAGTTTAATGAAGGAAGTATTTGTCAAGATGTGGGCCTGGATAAGTAGCACCCCAAGGACTAGCACCAGTGGGAGCCATGCCACTCTAGGCCTCCAGGGAGAAGGGGAGGAGTACTTACTGGAACCTGAGAGGCCTGGCTGTGGGAGAGGACATACCCTACAGAACCTGTTCTTGTAGTTAGCAGAAAGCAGACACTGATAAGCTGTGGTCCAAAAGGAACTCACAGAATAAATTCCTTGAGCAATTTCTCATCATACTTTTTAAAATCTTTTGCATAGATGGAACCTTATTGTGCCACCCAGGCTGGTCTTGCACTCCTGGCCTCAAGTGATCCTCCCGCCTTGGCCTCCCAGGATACTGGGATTATATGTCTGAGGCACCAGACCCAGCACTCATCACACATTCTGATCTCCTGCTCCTGGCCCATGGACCATGCTCAACCCAAAGGCAGAGGATGAAAAGCCTGGCTGATACAATCCATAAATGAGAGCCTCCCTGGGCAAAGGGCAAGACAAAGAAGGTTGGAGAGTGTGTCTGGAAGAGAAACAGAGACATTCAGCACCCCGGGGTTATCAGAATCCAGACCCCGAGACCTTGACCACCACACTCTCCTCTTGCCTTGGTAGGTGTGCTGATAATTTCCACAAGATGGTCTATTCCGTATAAACATGACATTGTGGAAAGAATACTGGAGTAGGAGTTAGGAAAGTCAAAACTGGCAAGCATGTAAAGTAGAAACTCAATAAATGAAAGCCCCCTTGTCCCCTCAGATTGTGCTTCCCAACACATGATATAAAATCCCCACGTTGTTATGTGGAGAGAAGGGCCATGGCTTTGCCATTGACACAAGAAAGCTTTCATCAGATTGTGTGTTTGGAATGTGAATCTCTGAATAATGACAGTTTATGTGAGCAAACATCAGTAACCCCATAAACTCTCAGGGATCAAGGATCTGTGTTTTGGTAAAAACAAGAGCACTAGGAGATCATATTCTGGTCATACCATGAGTTTGGCACACTTCTATGTAGTGGCCTCTGCTAGGGAGAATAATGGCACCAAAAAGTTGCCCATATCCTAATCCCTGGAACCTGTGAATATGTTACCTTACAGGGCCAGAGGGACTCTGCAGATGAGGTTAAGGTTAAGGACCTTGAAAGAGGTATAATGGGAGAGAGTATAATGGGCTATCTCAGAGAATCTGATGTCTACTTACTGAAAGAACAGTCAGTCTTGCTAAGGAAGTAACAGAAAAATGAGCTCTCTGCTCTCCCTTTCTCCCTAGCTGACAGGCACCCTGTGGGGTTCTGTTTTCACATCTGAAAAGAGCTGAACAGACAGAAAGGAAATGTAAATCTTTCTCTTTACATCCAACAGCTCACTACCTTTTAGAATTTGTTTTATAGCCTCAAGGAGTTCTTGAGAAGTTCCTGGGAGGACAGTGGGGGGTGCAAACTCCAGGCCTCAGTTTTCTGCCCAAAACCATATCTCAGAGGGATATCCCATCTCCAGTGATAAGCCTGACTATGATTCTGAGATAAGCAAGTCTCCAGGAGCAGAAAACACAGGAAGGATGCACAATCTTTTGTTTTGTAGCTGCCTCCTGCTAATTATTCCACAGCGGCTTCTGTTATCAACTGACAACAATTACTATTTCTTTTTCCTTTCTCTTTGTCCCCATAAAAACAGCAAGCCACCTGGCCTCAGCACACACACTTCCCTTCTCTTTTCTGGGTGCAACGCCATCCTTCTTTCTCCATCTCACCACTCAACTGCCCTCTCTTTATTTCCCTTTTCTCTCCCCGACTCTCTCACTCTCTCTCCTTCTTAAAAGATAAAATAAATTTTATACTTTTATATCCTAATCTCTGTGTGGAAATTTTCTCCACCTGTGTGGTGAGCACCTATAAGTTTTCCACTCTAACACTTACATGAGTCCTTAAAAGCAGAGAACCCTTCTTAGCTGCAGAAAGCCAGAGACATGGCAGCATGAAAGGCACCCAAAGCCCTATTGCAGGCTTTGAAAATGGAGAAAGAGGGCCATGAGGTAAGGAACACCGGCAGCCTGCAGAAGCCAGAAAAGCAAGGAAATAAATTCTACCTGAGAGCCATCAGAAAGGAATACAGCCCTGCCAACACCTTGATTTTAGCTCATTGACACCTATGCCAGATTTCTGACCTACAGAACTATAAGATAATTCATCTGTGTCCTTTCAATCTGCTGAAGTTGTGGTGGTTTGTTATCGCAGCAATAGAAAACTAATACGAAGTTCTTTACGTTTTTGTTTCAGGGTAAGTGAACATCTCAGTATATAAATTTCTGGATATGTGATGACTGACATCAAAGTGTTCAATGGGCTCAAAATATCAAACTTTAAGCATTGGATCTATTCAAGTTCTAGGGTAGAAGCTGTATTCAATTGCATACATGTGTTACTTGCAAGTAGCTTTGTGCTCCACACTGTTTTTTCTTAACATCTCTACCTCATCACTAGAAAATGTTTTGTTTTGGATAGCAGTAAAATAGTAAGGGGAGAATAGCCTTTGAAGAAGGTCCCAGAACTAGTAACCTAACTTCTGACCATGTGTAAGTAGAAGAACCAAAAGTTTTTAAAAATCATCACATCAACCACAGAGCGTTCAGTATACGGTCCATCATTTCTGCACAAATCATCACTCTGGTTGCACACAAAAATGTCTATAGGATTCCTGATCAACCCGTATTCACCAAGAAGGTTATAAAATGCTCATGTTCCTCAAATACCAGATGACTCTCCTTTAGGTAGCCATATAGAAAGTGAAATTAGTGAATTATTTTAAGCTCGAGCCACCTGTGCCTAAAGGACACAAATGTTTAAAATGAGAGGGGTTTTGGGAAGACCCAAGTTTTACAGGTTTTTACTTTAATTCTCTTCTTCATTACCTATATGTGAATGCACATCTCAGAGCCACAAGTATACTGAGAGGTAATAATCACAAGAAGGACCCTTCTATGCTTTGGCAACTGCAGAACCTTCAAAGCACAATCCACCCCACAGAAGAAAGCTCAGTTCCAGATCCTTCCGTCTGTTTTGCAAGTGGCACCACATGAGGGAGGATGAAAATCGGCCTTTGTGCTAAGCTTCCTTTGTCATTTCTGCTTCAGACGTGATTTCTGAGTTTGAAGTCCCAGGATTTTAGATGAAAAGAATTTTAGAGTTAGATAAGGGGGGGTCATTACGTGAGAATGCCTGCTTCCAATCTCACAGGGTACCCACATGCTGAGCGGCTGATTAGACAAAGGCCACAGAAAGAAAACAGGAAAATCGGCTGCATCAGGATGGGGAATTTGAATTTTATTGTGCTTGACATCTATTTATTTTTTATTTGTAGTCAGTTTCCCAGGGAAGAAAGGGAAAATGTATCTCTGCACCCCAAACTTGTAGCACCCCCATCGGGGCAGATTGCAGGAGTATCCTACAGAAGAAAGGAGAAGCAAAACCTATAAGCTGCTGATTTCCTCTGCACATGATGTTGTATTTATATTGCATTTCTTTACCCCTTCAAAAACTTTTGGTTACAAGTATCCTTTTCCCAACTGTGGCAGGTAGACTGGAGACCAGCTCCTCTAAGCTTGTCAGGACTCAGAAAACAATACCCCAAAATGAAGTCCTCTTGCTTTTTCTCTGACTTCCTCATACCCTTCTGTCTCTCAGTCCCATCCTCCTCCAAGGCCAGCCATAGAAACTGGAGTCTCTCTTCCCCAAGGCCAGTCATAGAAATCAGAACCCCTTTGTAGCCAAAGCCAATCATAACACCTAAAAATATTCTGTTTAAAAACTGGTTATAAAGAGATGATCTGACCTACCTTATTATGAGACCCCCATTCCAGACAGAGCCCTGCCCCACACCCAGAAGGAAGGACCACATGCTCAGAGAGGCCAAGGAGAATCCAGACAGACAGGCTATTACCGAAAGCTTGGTACTTGTGTCTGAGGCTAAATCAATGAGAAGGAAGAATGAGGACAAGTGGTTTGAGGAAGAGGAAAGGAGAATTTATTAATTTGCTGGCAAATGAGGAGCATGGCAGATTAGAGTCTCAAAGACCACCATGCTGCCTTTAAGCAGAAAAACAGGGCTTTTTAAAAAGGGGGTTTTCAGTGGTTTGGCTTGGGTCTATGTGACTGTTGTTACATGTCCTGGCTTCAGGCTATTGTTGCTTAACTATGATAGGTGATTTCAGTCTTGGGTTATCTTGACCTTATCTCCGGTTACAACAATCTTGTGACCCTTGTCCAGACAATTCTATTGAGCCATCTCCTGTGGTTTAAGATAATAGAGAACAAACAGCAAAGAACATTTTTCTGCCCCTTTGATCAGTGGCCTTGGGAAGGAGTGCAAGTTTTAATTCTAAAAGGGGAGGGGGGTAAAAAAAAACAACTCAAGAAACATTTCATTGCCCCTTTTCAAACCTTTTCCTGTTACAAGGCATTGCCAGGTTTCCCAACTCGGCCTCTTAACATTAAATCACACCCTTTCTGTCCAGGCATATTTCTACAGGGCTGTCCATATTTTGTTGACCCCAAACATAAAAATGGAGAATTTTTCCTGCATCTTTAGGTCATCATTCTGAAGGTTCCTGTGTATACACAGTTAAATTTGTATGCCTTTTCTCTAATTATTCTATCTTTTGCAAGTCGATTTTTCAGCAAACCTCTGGGGGGGCCAAAGGCCTTGGCTTATGCCAAGATTTTTGTTATATCCTCCTAAAAATGGCTTTTGTTATCATCTCCCAAAAATGTATTTACACCATTCCACGCCTGTTGATGATTTTCTCACACTTTTGTCAAGTATGCTTTTTGATTCAACTCAATGTCTAATATCACAAAAACCTGACACTTTAAAACTTCGGTTCTACTAAAGGTATAATTCTTCTTTGAAAAAATTCTGCCTAGAGTCTCCTCCCACCCTCCCCAGTATATCAATTAGCACGTTCTCAGCTGCAAACATCAGAATATCCAAACAAAGTGGTTTAAAGAATAGGCACAGTTATTGTCTTTCAAAACAGGAAATCGAGAGGTGACTTCAGGTGGGTTGAGAAGCTCAGGCAGGCCTTCGGGCTTATCCATCCTTTTGTTCCACTATCCTTTACACACTTGCTTTTCAAAAGCTCTAGGTATCACACGATGAAGACCTACCTCTGCATGTCTTCCTTTTCTTAGGAGACGAGGAAACTATTTACCAGATGGTCCCAACAGAGAGGTCTTCTTTTAAATCTTGTGCCAAAAATGAGTCCCTAAACCAACCCCAGGGAAAGAAACTGAGATGACCTTGTTTGTTTTATATTGATCTTGATTGACCTGCTAGGCTTGTGCACAATTTTCTTGAGTATCTCATCTCCAAGAGCAAAGCAATAAAATCAGAACTCTATTAACAAGAAGAGACTGGCCCTTGTGTACACAATTAACAATGTCTTTCACATCACAGAGAGAGCATTTTTGGTATGCATTAGAAACACCTAGGGCTGTGGTTACAAGAGCAGGTTCCAGGTGTAAGACATTCTGACTCCAGATAGAGTCCAGGAGTTTGCATTTCAACAACCACCCAGATGTCTTGAATCTAGTTATCCACCAGCCATGGTTTGAGACACTATTCTAGGGGAATGAGAGAACAGGCATTCCTCAAAAAAAAAAAAAAAAAAAATTTCTTCTGTTAATCAATTAATAAATATTCATTCTTAGTAATTGGTTATTACTGATCCACATATAAAGCTACTGCCAGGAAATAACCATTCTTAAGCAAAACAAAGGAGGCCTGCCTAAATAGGGTCATTAGAATAATGTCCAAATGCACAAGTAAATATACAACTCCTTACAAAGCTGAATCGATAGCCTAGTGTTCTGGAATCCCAACTCAGGATTCAGACTTTCTAAGTTCAAATCTGATTTCCCTCATATATTAGCCATGTGACCCTAACAAGTCATTTAATCTCCCTAACTGCCAGTTTCATCTGTTAAAGAATAAGAATACCTATATCAAAGGTAAGTAAAAGATAATGACATGATACATATAAGGTGCTTAGCACATTGCTTAACCCGGACTAACAGCTTAATAAATAATAACTATGAAATGTACAGATGGAGCCATTGCAATTTTTTTTACCTCTCAAACATTTTTTTTTGCCACTAGATCTTTACGTGATTGTCTCTTGCTCAAAGGTCTCTGCTCAAAGTGTCAGTTCCACAGAGAGTATTGCCACATACCACTATTTGAAATTATATTATTTGTTTACTTGTTTCTTTTTTGTTTTCCTCACTGATTATCAGCTCCACAAGGCAGGGCTGTGTCTTGTTCATTCCTATTGCCTACGGCCTAGGTCCTGGAGCACTTGTTTAAGTGACTGTGTTTTTCAAAAGTTTTTAATTATTTTTATTTTTTTATTTTTTTGAGACAGAGTCTCACTCTCTTGCCCAGGCTAGACTGCCATGGTGTCAGCCTAGCTCACAGCAACCTCAAACTCCTGGGTTTAAGTGATCCTTCTGCCTCAGCCTCCCAGGTAGCTGTGACTACAGGCATGCACCACCATGCCCAGCTAATTTTTTCTATTTTTAGTAGAGATGGGGTCTTGCTCTTGCTCAGGCTGTTCTCGAACTCTTGAGCTCAAGCAATCCTCCCACCTCGGCCTCCCAGAGTGCTAGGATTACAGCCACTGCGGCTGGCCTCAAAAGTTTTTAAACGAGACACTTGTCCATGTAGATATTATCTAAATTCCTATACACAACTAAATTATTTTAAAAAGTTAAAACATGGTCGCTTTTATCAAAACAGCTTGATATAGGAAGTTAAAGTGAACAATCTAAGATAGCGAATTTGTAACGGCTTTAGGAAACACTAAAAGCCAGTACCCAAGTAAATCTTCCCATTGACAACTTGTTAATTCTGAAAATTACATATGATTTTCAAACATTGAAGTTACCAAATTTCTTGGCCCTACTTGCTATTAGCTATGATTATGACTTGAATCCCCAGTCAAAGGCATGCTTATGGAATAATTATTAATAGTAGAATTGGGCTTTAGGTATTTTAATGTGTATTCTTTCTGAAAGGAGTTCAGCGCCATGTTGAAACTTTTATATTCTAAGCCAGTGCTATCTGAAAAAACTTTCTGTATTGATAGAAACATTCTACATCTGCACTGTTAATTACCCACTATCCATGTGTGGCTACTGGGCGCTGGAAACGGTATGACTAAAAAACTGAATTTTAAATTTGATTTTAATTTTAATGGCCACAGAACCATATTGAACAGTTTTTCAGCAAATGTGCCGAATGTATGGCAACATCAGAGTTTTAAATTTTGAAAATGGATGTTCCCATCATCTCTTATTCCTGTGACTCCAATTTCCCCTTTACACTTTTGTCCCACAGTCAGTGAACTGCTTAGCTACAGGCTCCAAACTTTTACCGCCCCTAGAGTGACACAGAGAAGTATCACAGCAAAGGCAGTAAAGAACATTATATATATTAGAGAAAGTCACTGCCTTGGAAATAAATTCTGAGATGCAACAGAAGAGAAAAGGGAGCAGGAATAAATGGCAAGAAGTTGCCTTGATATGTTCCCCTATGATTTAAGTCAGCAAATTTATTGAGCACTGTGCCAAGTGCTAGGGGCAAACGGATGGGAATGGGCACAGATGGGTAAACTAATGATCACAATGTGGGGTGATAAACAAGGAAGTACAGCGCACTGTAGGAGTGCACAGGACAGATATCTCAGTCTTTGGAGGCAGGGGAGGAGTGGGTGTCATGAAAACAGTAAGTGACATCCAAGCAGAAACCTCAAAGTGTGATGTTGGCCAGACTGGGTGGAGGAGATAATAGAGGAAGAGGAAGAAGAGGGCTGGGAACAGAGGGAAAGTGTAAGACTAGAATATGAAACTTCCAAATATGCCACTTTGGCACAGGGATTATTTTGAGCTGAAGGCAATTGAGAAGAAGCAGGTATAAGAAATGTTCTCTGTTCTCCCTGTTTGCCTAAAAACAGGACATAAACTTACAAAGGCAAAGGTGTCCCTCCTCCCTTCTTTACCAGGAAGAACACAGATTTATCAGCAAAGACAACTTTAGACCCTTATTAGCCCAGAGACAGCAGCAGAGGAACATATATAACAAAATCCCACTTTTTTGCCTTCCTACAATTTATCACCCCTAGAGACTCAAAGTCCTTTTCCTTTGTCTTATCACTTCTCTAAAATTGATTCTTCTTTGTTAAAATGCTATATGCTATGGTTTGAACAGCCCCGTCAAAGTTCATGTGTTGGAAATTTGACCGCCAATGAACAGTGTTGGGAGGTGGGACCTTTAAAAGGTGATGGGTCATGAGGGCTCTGCCTTCACAAATGGGTTAATGCTGTTATCACGGAAGTGGGTTATTTATTGCAAGAATGGGTTCAGCCCTCCTTCCTTGCTCATGCCCTCTTGTCCTTTCACCTTCTGCTATGGGATAAGGCAGCAAGAAGGCCCTCTCCAGATGCCAGCCCCTGGATTTTGGACTCCCCAGCTTTCACCGCCGTAAGAAATAAATTTCTTTTCTTTATAAATTACCCAGTGTGTGATATTGTGTGATAGCAGCACAAAATGGACTAACACACTGTATAAGCCTGAATTCAAAGCCACTCTTTGAGAATTACTCATGGCCTGGGTATCTCTCATGTATACATGAGGTATACATGCTAATAACGTGTTTGTTTTTCTCGTGTTAATCTGTCTTCTGTCACAGGGATCTGTCCCAGCTAAGAACTATGAAGAGTAGAGAGAAATTATTTTTCCTCCCCTACAGTGCAAAGAGCCAGAGGCAAGAAAGAACCCTGGTCTTCAGGGAACTGCAAATAGTGTGAGTGGAGGGTAAGGGGTGAGGAGGCCCTGTGGGGAGAGGGGGTGTGGTCAGGCTGCGGAGGGAAGCACTGGCCAGGTCATGGAAGGCCAGCAAAGCAAAAGTAAGCAGATTAGGCTTATTCTGAGGGCCCTGGATCAGAACACAAGGCACATCAACTTATAAACACACAGAAATTTGTGAAGTCAAAAGTATTTATTGAAAAATTTCAGGGAGGAAAAATTCCCCCCAAATTTTTTTCTTCTTAACTGAAAACACAATAAATGCAAATTAAAACTCTCTCAAATTGCTATTTTTAAGTGATTTTTTAAATGAATGGGGGAAAATATAATGATTAGTCCTAAAGCTTGTGAGGGCATCATGAAACTGGTACTCTCAAACCTAGCTGGCAAGAATTTAGACTAGAACAGCCTTTTTGGAAAGCAATTTGGAAACTTATATCATATACTTATAATGATGTCCATATTCATTGAGCCAGTTTTAGATCTTACATTTTAAGGAAATAATCTAAAACATGGAAAAGGCTCTAAGCTTATCCATTATAGTATTGATATATCTATATTATATTATGAAATAATTAAATTGAATGCAATATTAAGACTTCTAAACAACATGAAAAAAACTTATGCTATGGGAATATTTACAGCTTTGTGATAAATAAGCCATCAATCATGGGGAAACTTCAGACAAACTGAACTTGAGGGATATTTTGCAACATAACTGGCTTAAATAGTCAAAAATATTAGTGGCATGAAAGGTAAAAAGAAAAGCAAAGGAACTGTCCAGATGGAAGGAGGCTAAAGAGTGTCACCATTAAATGCAATATGCCACCCTGTATTGGATCCCGGACTAGGAAAAAAATTGCTATAACGGACATTATTGAGACAATTGGGGGAACTGGAATATGGGCTGTAGATTATTTGTATCAGTGATAATTTCCCCAAATCTGACAATTATTCTGTGGTTATGTAAAAGAATATTTTTGTTATTAGGAAATAACACCCTGATGAAGGGACATGATGACTGAAACCCACTCCCAGAAATAAATTGCGTGGAGAGAGGGAGAAAGAATGAGAATGATAGGCAAACAAGCAGCAAAATACTAACAGTCAGAAACTCTGGTGCGTATACCAGAGTTGTTTGTACTCCTCTTGTAACTTCTTAGTTAAGTTTGAAATGTTATTTGAAAGTTATACACACACAATAATGGAATGAAATGCAGCCGAGTCATAACAGCAATAGCGTTAAAATGGTGGGCTTATGGGTAGTGTTTCTCTTTTCACCAAATTTTCTGAAGGTAGTTATATTCATTTCATTATTTTATTTTGACATGGTAATTTCTTTTCAGTATACACACATACTGCATGGGAATGTAATCTAAATCAACTACCTTCAAGGATTACTCAGGCTTTACCTCATCTCCACAATAGAATCATATGGTACAAATCTACATAGTGGTCACCCAATCTCAGCTTTCACTGGGAAACAAGTAAGGAGGTCAGCCAAAAATGTATTACCTAAAAGCACGATGTTAATATAGAACATCTTGATTAACTGAGAATGAAACGACCCAAATTATAAGTTGGCCACATAGGTATGAAGCAGATAAAGTTTTCCAAACTTATCATTAAACTGAACAGCTGTTCACATTTAGAAAACCTATTTTGAGGTTTTAAAAACTCCCAGTTTCAGTGTGGATACTGGAAGCAAGTGGAAATTATTATAGATAACCCAAATGGGTAAATGTGACATTATTAAGAGCTTCCATTTGAAAACCAAGTTAGGAAGAAGTGTTCACAGTAAATCAAAGGTGTATTTAGATTTAAAATATTAATTACTTAACAGATTTAAAAATTAGGCACAATGCTTCTTACATTTTCCCTAAGATCAAGTTGGCAATGAGATCTGTTTAAAAAACATGCTCATCTCTAAAAAAAAAAAGTGGAATAATTTTCAGCTAAAGTAATATATCCCCTTCAGAATTTTTGCAGTATATGTGTACTATCAGTTTTATTATCTCTTTAAATCAACACACATTTTCTTAAGCAAATGTAATTTATAAAGAAGCTTTACATTACCAAAACAAATTTTAAAATATTATTGCTTGTTATGAATAAAAGATATCACATAAATAAGTACAAATGAAAACTAAGGTATATTCTTAAATTCTAGCTGATTACCATTGTTCCTTAAAAGCTTTGTTAAAAAGAGATATCGAGTGCCAGAAAGATGTTTAAGACTAACACAAACTGAAACTTTTATCTTGGTATAATCAGAAGGACTAAAAAAGAATAGAAAAGGAAATCATTTTCTCATTTTGATTCGGCATCTGCTAAATGCAGTTTCTGCGGCCCCACCTAAAACCTCAGGAATATCAAACACAGCTGAAGCATAATTTCTTCTCTTTCCCACACAATTAATAGTACGTGTCCTCCTCCATTAGATCCATGTAGAAAATCTGTCCTATCAAAAGATTTAGTTAGAGGATAGGAATGAAGAATGAAATATCTTTCTTTGCTAAATGCTGACTAAGGTAACATCTTAGCAGTAGTCCCAGCTGACCTGTTTTGCAACATTTCTGCAAACTGTATTTGTAGTGTATATTCCTTGACTCACTGGCCTATATATTTTCTCAGGTTCTGCCTTCTGCTCTTCCAATCTGAGTTCATTGCCCTCTGTAATACTTCTTTGGCTTAACATGGACTGTAGCCACCCAAGCCTGGAATATCATCCCACAAGCAGCCGGCGTAGTGTGAGATGGGCACTGGTGCCAAGGGTGACTCCCCAGCAGGAGCACCATTGACCTCGAAGGTCAGAACAGGTTCAGCTCAGCCGGTCCCTCCTCACCACTGGCCAACATATCAAGCCAGCAACCAGGTACTTAATGACATGAGAAATGTGGGAATCATAAAAGGCAATTTGGCAAGGGCAAGGACTTTATAAGGTTTTTGAGGAGGACTTTTCTTAGAATTGGAGGTTCCATAGCCATTACGTTGCAGGAAAGGCTGGGCTACTTCACCTGACGCCTGGGAAGGTCCACAGCTTCTCCCTGAGGGGCATTAACAGGGGCTGCAGCTAGCAGTCACTCATTTAAAACGCCCACGGCAGCCTCATGCCCAGAGACGGTGTTTTAATTATACGGGGTAGGGTCCTGCTGCAGAAGTATTTTTGTATAGCTCCTCACGTGGTCATGAGGTGCAGTCAGGGCTGAGAACCAAGAAGGCATCATACTCAGCAGACGTTTCCCATTGCTGGGGAGTCTATGGCAGGGAGTAGAGATGGTGACACAGGATCCTCCAGGGTTAAATGCCAAGATAGCGTTGGTGGCTTGGTTAGGCCTGCTCTGCTGTCAGTGTACTGGGAAGCAGGCAGCCTACATTACTGGGCCAGAAGTGAGCCCTATAACATTTATAAGATAATGTTTTAAAGAAAGTAGCTTTAAAAAAATCTCACATAAATTTTAACTTACCTTAACAGATCGAGTATCTGCTAAGCCTCAAGTGTCTTGCTCTCTCTAGGTCATATCTCGTGGCTGGAGAGGAGTGGCCAGTTCATCCAGCTAGATCCTTCCTTCCTTCATTTCTCTATTTGCCTGTTGTTTATAAGCTAAAGTTTTATATTTGTACATTCAGAAGGTGGGATAAGATCCATGTGTGTCTAGAAGCAAACACCTCTCCAACTATGTTCTGTATGATAATTTCTCATTTTCCACTGATTAGTTACATAAAATTTAGAGCTGCTAACATAATATTTATGAATAGAATAGGATAGATAGAACATTAAATTAATTTCACAACATTAATTTGATAAGACTTGGATCAGTTATTCCGGCTCATAGATAAAAATATCTTCCCATGCTCTGTAAGAGAGCGATTTCTTGATAGGAAAAGTCACTCCATTTTCCTCAGTTAAAGCAAGCAGAGGCATTGTGGTGTCATTTGTAATTCTGGCAGAATCAGCCCATGCCCTCCTCCCAGAGGCTGGAGCTCTATGTGCTGAGTGACAGGAACAAATGTCATTCCAACCACCAGCACAGCATGAGGAAGACTCCTGGTTATGAAGCCGGTCTTCTTTCTTGCCGGGGTATTGCAAAGCTTAATTAATGTTTGCAAAACACTTGGAGGACCTTATATAGACATTACTATGTAATTGCAAAAGATAGCTGTGAAGGAAATTGCTAGTAAAATTTACCGGGAGATGAGAAGGATTTGATTGGTAAATCTTATGCTTTACTTTGAAAATTATGCCAGACAGAAGTAAATTGACTTTGTAAGTGCCAAAGAACAAAGGGAGTTAAGTAGAGTGGTCTATAAATTCAAGGTATTATTAAGTTTCATGGCTTAGTTCAATTTTGTTTAAATTCATAATAATAGTACAAACCTAAGCAACTACATTACAGCTATTTGTTACAGAGATTAAAATCTGCTGTTTGTATGGTATCTGTCTCCTACGAAAGCCCTGTGCATAAGGATCCTTGATTTTCTGTGAAGTTCAACCAGAAAACACACCCCAGCCACCTAGATGGTAATTGGATTTACTTTGAAGTATTTCCATCTCTACATAGCTTTTGGATGTCTTGTCAAATCTGCATATTAACTTTGTTGGCTTACTTCTTGGGAAACTTCAGCAACATTAGTAATGTTTTGCATTTTACTGGTTTTTGTTTTTTTCTGAAGCAGAACTTCTGAGCTGAGCTTGTTTATCCGATAACATAATTTCATAATGATGTAATTTGTAGTGTTTTTTTTCCCCCCTAGTACAATGGTAAACTTATTTCAGGGCTAATGGATTAAGTAGAATCATTATTCCAACTTATTCATAGGAGCCAAGGTTTGCAAATCCCAATTACAGTTGACTGAGGGGTAACTGCGTGGCTCAGGGCTTAAACGCCTAGGAGTTGAGCAGCTCAACTCAGGGCTGAACTTGCTCACAGGTCCAAAGCAGCAGTTAGTACACATTTAACCTGCAGGAGCTGGAGTTTAGATCACAAGGACCAGCCCTCCCCCAGGCTGTGGGACAACAACCTAACTGCAGGGGGAATAGCTGAGTTGCTGCAGCAATCCAGGGCTTGCCAATAACCTTCCTCACCAGAAAAGGCTGTTCATTCAAGACATTTCCAGTGTGATTTAGAGGCTGTGGCCAGGTACCAGATCTAAGTAGTCTGGAGGGGAGCAAAGCGATAAGGTTCTGTAAGAAAATAGGCCAAAGCGCTGTGTTGATCTTGTTAGCAGTTACCGTCTCAGCTATGTTCAAGCCTCAGGGAACAGGGCAGGAACTTGAGACTCCTTAGTTATCAAACTAAGACATGATGCTTAGACTGGGATCCAGAGGACCCAGGAATGGAAACAAAGACAAAACAGGGCCATGTGAGAGGCCAGAGATAAGTTCTCCCGATGGGAGCAAGTAAGTGGTAGCAGCTGCTTAGCACAGACCATTGCTGTACGATGCTAATCTGATTAGGTCTCATCTCTGCTTACACATCTTGAATAGTACCTTGAATATCCTCTTTGGCATAAACAAGAGAAAGTCCAAGAATGTTGAACTTTATCTTAGCTCCATGTTAAGGAATGCAGCAATGGGGATGGGGGTGCCATCCCTACTCTTCGTGACCCTTTTGTGTTCTGTGACAAGGCTATGAAAGACCAGCCTGTCCTTGCATATTCCCAGGGAAGACCCACTTCCACCCTTCCTGAAAGACTCCCTTGTTTTACAAAACCTCCTTTTCTCCCTCTCTTTGAGACAGTTCTCATTAATGACTGTTCTCCCTATGTAGCCTGAATAAAATCATCTCCTTAATTGTCTGATGCATTTTGTTTTTTAGAAGTCCAAACTTCTTAACATTTCACAAAAAGCCTTTTGTGGTCTAACTCCTGCCTACGTCTCCAGACTCCACCCTTGTCATTCCTCTAGCAAGCCCTGTACTCCAACCCCACGGTCTATTTTCATTTAACCATTAGTACTGCAGGGCGGAAAGGTGTGATACCGTTCCTCACTCACCATAAGAGTATTGGCCGACATTCCCTGTAACAAAAGACCGGTTAACAAGAGAAAAGCACAACAAATCTATTTAACCAAAATTTTACAGGAGCCTTCAGAAATGAAGACCCAAAGCCCCTGGGAAAACTGTATTTTTATGCTTAGGTTCAATGAAGAATGGACGGCGATGCAGAAATGTGACGGACAAAAGGTTTTGATCTAATGGTAATAGACTGAGGGGGGAAACCCAGCAAGGTCCATCTGTTCAGATTCTTCTTGGCCTATCTGTGTGGCATTTCTTCCTCCTGGGTATGCGGCAGGACTCTTCTGGAATGAAGGTCTTCAAGGGACAGGGGAGAGAGTGACCTTTCTAGGTTATATGGCTTGCTTTGGAAGAGAGGGGTTGTAGTTTCTATCATCTGCGTTGGGGAATAGAAATTCTGCGTAGAGGGAGAAAGAAGGATGTAAAACAGGAGAACAGGAGAAGGTCAGACAGACCTTGCTTCTGAGGCCCCTCCAATGTCCGTCAGTGCAAAGTGCCATCCATCGAGGTGTTGTGTTCTGAGTCCCCACAGTACCAAGTTCTCCCGGGGCTCTCCGCCTTCACATGAGCAACTCCCACTGGGCAGAACTCACCACCCTCCTCCTCTTGCCAGCTAGTCCTGATCATCCTTCTAGACTAAGCTGAGCTATCTCTCTCCTTTCCGGAAGCCTTTCTCAACCTCCTCCACGACTCACAGTATTGTGTTTACCTACGTCAGAGCGCTTACTGAGCCACTTTAGTTATGCTGTTGTTGGGCTCTGGATCTGAAACCCCAAAGTGTGGTGCCTTGGCACGCTGAGTATTTCTGAGCTGAAGGAGACAGGAGGGCCTTAGAACCAAGGAAGTCTCTCTGACCTTCTCCCGCCCACCTGTCTCCCACTCTTGTTTCTCCCCCAAGTGAGCCATAAAACCTAGAATGTTCACTCTGACCCACCTCCCCTCAAAATGGGTAATAAGCACCTTGTGTAACAGGTGTCCTGTCTACCCAGAGGAAAGAAAGGCTACACAGAAAGGCAAAAAAGAATCTGAACACACAGTCTTGCTGGTTCCCCCATCAGTCTATTACCATTTGATCAGACCCTTTTTGTCCAATCATATTTCTCCACAACTATCCACTTCTTTTATCAGACTTAGTATAATAATAGTTTTCCCTAGGTCTGTCTTTGGGTCTTCATTTCTAAAGGCTTCCATGTCACGTAAAACTTTGATTAAATAAACTTGTTATGCTTCCCTCTTACTAATCTGTCTTTTGTTATAGGAGTGTTGGGCCGTGACCCTTTGCAATGGGTGAGGAAAAGATATTACCTTTCGCTCCTACACTGTGTTACAGCTCTCCCATTTACTTACCTTGAAACAGGTAAAACCCTATTAGACTCTGAGCTGCATGGTGCCTGGTGAAAAGGTACTTAATAAGTGTTTGCAGGAAAAAAACTGCCTGATTAATGACCATAGATTGAGAGGAGACCTTCTACGGTAATAGCTGCCTCTGTGCTGTTTATGTGGAAATGAGCATTGCTGCTGCTCTGATTTGATTGATAGCACTCACCCTTTACAGATTGGAGGCCCTAATTAAATGTCAAAAGGGACTAAATTGCAAAGCATGAATTGTCTCTTAATTAAAGAGAGAGAGCAATCGAATTAAATGTCTGGTAATTGTTTAAAGTGACCACGTTGCATCCTTAGAATCACCCTCAGTTCCTTTCTCCTGGCTACTAGATTGCAGCCCCGAGGGCAAGCATTACAAGGTCAAAAGCAGGGCGGCAAGAAGGGAACCTGGGGCTACCTAGATGAGGGGCTCCCTCCTTACTTGTTCCCTGTTGCCTACCCTTCTCTTTCCTTCCTTCTCTTTCAAGCTTCAGTTCACTCATTCCCAACTTTGAGTCATTACCACACAAGGTGTTTTTACAATTCCTGCCGTATCTACTTACCATTAATATGTTTATGTGGTTCATGTTTTATTTCATTAATGCACCAAAAAAAAAGCAGACTTTATATGACTACCTTAAACAATAACCAGTATTACTTTTCATGAGCCAAAGAAGTTCTTGTCCTCTAGCCAGCAGGGAAAATAACTCCACCTCTACACGGCAGAAGAATTCAGAAAGGGTCCCAGTTTTGGACACTAGCTGCCTCTAGTTGACCCTAATTGGCTCTCCCTTCTTTATTATCTGTTCTGTATAAGTTGAAAGGCTGTGTTTGAAATTACAGTGCAATTTGGGTCCCATGGAAAGCAAGGCAGCTAATATGTCGTAGGTGGTAGACACCAGGCACCACCACTGATATCTCTACTGCACTTTGGACAACATTACTCTGGTTTCCAGTCTCCAAATAGATGAAAATGTCTTATTCCTATGTAGGTCATTCTGTGTCAAGTAGGAATTCCTGATTTGTCATTTACGTGCCACAAACAATTCTGATTAACATGTTGATTTTATTTTCCAACTTTTTAAACCACTTCAGATGCTTTGTTCTAGGAACCTCTTTACGTCCCTTTAAAAATCATGCAGCTAGAATTTGTAACTGCCATTTAGCAAGCACCTATTTTAAGGCTATTTATATAGTCTACCTCTATTAATCTTCATAACCACCTTGAGAAATAGGTAACATGATCCCTATTGTACAAATGTGAAAGTTGTGCTTAACGTTACAGAGCTAAGGTTCAAATTGTCCATTCATTCACCCCGCTTCGTGCTGCATCCAGGAATCTGCTGGAGTTTTTGCAGTAGTCACGTCGTGGCTGAGCATCACAGCAGCATTGTCTCGAAATTCTTACTTGCTATACTCCCAGTGATATAAGCAAATCAGCTATGCTCACGACTCATTTTCAGTTTCTGTTCACTATGACCGTTTCATCTGCATGCCAATGCGCCAAACATCAGGCAGAAGCTGCCCGGAGTTCTGCGTTGGGAGACTATTTCCGGGCTTGGCAGAAAAAGATGATTAATTAGAAATGCCTCTCATGGGCCCTGGAGGGGGCAGTGACAGCACAAGTACCACGCATTTGCTGTGCGTGATGTACTCTCTTATGGAGTTACAGTAGTCCCCCTCATCCACAGTTTTACTAACTCCGTAGTCAACTGTGGTCTGAAAATATTAAATGGAAAATTCCAGAAAAAAAACAATCATACATTTTAACTTGCATGCTGTTCTGAGTAGCATAATGAAATCCTTCACTGTCTCGCTCTGTTCCGCTCTGGACATGAATCACCCCTTTGCCCAGGGTCTGTGTTCACACCGTGTTATAACCCCAAATTCAGGCCCGTGTACCCGATGCATAACCAAAGTCAAATACTGTGACACTAGGGATTGGAGATAGAGAAAGTTTTATTTGATTTGGCCAAAGTGAGAAGACAGGAGAGCAAAACCTCTCAGATCCATCTTCCCAAAGAGATGAAGGGGGAAGGTTTTACGGGGCTAAGCGGGTAAGAGAGGGAGATTTCAGGGGACTGAGGATGAAGTCTGTGTTTCTTTAGTTTCAGATAACATCCTGAGCAACCAGATTCTGAGCACTGGCAGCTAACTTCTGCAAAGGTGTTCTGTCCTTCTGCAAAACAAACATGTACATTCTTCTTGTGACCCTAGAATTGTCTCCCCCAGCTTGACAAAGAAACAGTGCACCAGCCGTTAATGATTACAGTGGGAACAAGCGATATCGGGCAGGAAGCCAGCGAGTAGTTACCAGGTGCAGGAAAACAAAGGCCTAGTCAGAATTTACATTATGTTTGTCACTAAAAATGCTGGGGCACTGAAATCTCAAGGGGACCGGCTACAACTATACTACCTGCCCATTAATCTCTTAGTTGCTCTCTGGGTTGTCAGACTGACTGTCTCAGTGTTACAGTGCTTGTGTTCAAGGAACTCTTATTTTACTTAATCATGGCTCCAACGTACTAGAGTCCTGAGGTTGGCATATAGTTATAATTGTTCTATCATCAGTTATGTTGTTAATCTCTTACTGTGCCTAATTTATAAATTAAACTTTATCATAGGTATGTGTGCATAGGGAAAAGCATAGTAATATATAGGGTTTGGTATTATAGGCCTCTCCTGGAGGTCTTGGAATATATCCCCTCAGATAATGGGGCATTACTGTAATTACATAGATTCAGTTATTTCCCAGTTAGCATTTGCATACTCTATATTTTCTCCTTTTATTTATGGCTAGCAGTGGTCTTTTTGGTTTCATATTACTTCTCTGGGATACCCAAGTTTTAAAATTTAAATCTAATGTGTGAAGGTACCTGGAAACATTGTTATTTCTCTTCTTTATGTAACCCAATATTATCTATATTCTTAAGGTGAATCAAATAAACTAATACAGGTGCTTCGTAGAAACAAACAGTAGGACTTGATGTCTGCATTAGATTTTATAATCTGTTACAAATAAATTTTACACAATACATAATAAGGTTTTACCAATTCTTGTGCTCGTGTTTGCTAAATCCAAAATCGTTTGCTTCTGACTGAACAAGTTCAATATTAAATGGATTATATAATTCATTTGCAATTTCATAGGTAAAATTTTCCCAAGTTTGAAGACTAGCTTAAGGGTTTAAAAACAACTTGGGTTATTTGTCTTGAGAATTTCACTGTTTAACTCATTGGCTAGATTTCAATAAAAGTCATTTTTTAAATTTATCTATGGCTTTCAAGCCCTCCGAAATGATTTTTCTTCCTTTTTAAACTTAAGCGGGTCCCAGATGCCAGTTTATGAATCAACTTCTGAGAAGGCCATGTTTTCTGATATACATACAAAGAAAATACATGAAATCCTTTTTGCTGAAATGACATTTTTTATGTAAGCATAGAATATGTTTGGCAGGAAAGGAGTGAAAACATACACATACAGATGCTCCTCAACTTATGATGGGGTTATGTCCCAGCATGAGTCAAAAATGCATTTAATACTCCTAACTACTGAATATCATGGCTTAACTTAACCGACCTTAAACGTGCTCAGCACACTTGCATTAGCCTACAGTTGGGCAAAATCATCTACAACAAAGCGTATTTTATAATGAAGTGTTGAATATCTCATGTAATTTACTGAATACTGAAAGTAAGAAACAGAATGGTTGTACCATTACTTGAAGTATGGTTTCTACTGAATGCCTATCACTTTCACACCATCATAAAGCCAAAAAATCCTAAGTCAAACTATTCAAAGTCAGGGACCATTTGCATTAAGGTTACAATTAAAATTCTCTTTACTGTGTTCTAGAATAAGCAGTATTTTTTTTTCCTGTAACAAACTCTTACACATAATTTAAGAGGATGAAGATCTGAGAACTATTTCATCTATGAGAGTCATTCATAACTAGAATATTTTATGCATAGCATTTACATACTGATTCTTGGTAAAAAGTGTTGGTTCTGTAAACTACATTTACTTGCTTCAAATTATTTTCTTTGAGAGTTTTGCCTTTCTCAAGTACCTCAACTAAGGCACATGAAGTAAGAGAGAGCACAAGTCATGTGGCAACCTCAAGAGAATATTTATTTTAATTGCATTGATCTTACTCCATAAGGTTAAATACAATTGTTCCCCAAGTTACATATCATTTTTATTGAGGTTAATGTTGAGTCAAGATCTCATTTCGGCAGCTTCTTAAAGTTATTTGAACCATTTCCCCCAGCGACATCATGATACTTATTGTTTATTTGAAATTTCAATTTGTAATGCCTTACTCTACTCATCTACAGTTGGATACACTTTTAATAAATATAGTGGTTCTAA
The DNA here is from genome assembly GCA_963575035.1 of Avahi laniger. Classification (NCBI taxonomy): domain Eukaryota; kingdom Metazoa; phylum Chordata; class Mammalia; order Primates; family Indriidae; genus Avahi; species Avahi laniger. Next base: position 27,548 of record CAUYSK010122931.1, on the reverse strand, counting down.
ACAGGAGTATGTGCTAATTAAGAAACTTCAGAAGACTTTAATTTCTGAATATGGCAAACTTAATAACATAAAAAGACTTGAAATTGCTTGAGAAATATGGCCTTGCTTTCTTTGACACTCCTCCCATCAAGAGGAAAAGTCCTCCTTCCCCTTGAATTTGGGCAAGTTTGAAGGCTTCAACAATAGAGCTCAATAGAAGTAATACTAAATGATCTATGATGCTGGGACACAAAGAACCATGCACTTTATTTGCTGGAATACTTGCACTTGAAGCCCTAAGCCACCATATAAGAAGCTCAGCTACCTGGAAATCACCCTGCTGGAAAGGCCTCATTTACATTTTCCAGTGGACATTTCTGCTTGAGGCCAGCCTTCCTGCTATCCCTACAAAGGCACCAAGCATGAATGAAGAAACTACCAGATGATTCAGCCCTTTGCGTCACCTTTAGGCCATTCAAGTCTTCTTAGCTGAGAGGCCACAGATGTCATGGAACAGGGACAAACCATCCTCACTGTGCCCTGTCTGAATTTATCACCCACAGAACCCATGAGCACAATAAAGCAGTGGTGGTTTCATGCTTCTAAGTTTTGGGGTTGTCTGTTATTCAGCAATAGATAACTTGAACATAACTTGATATCGAAAATGGAGTGCTTTCATAATAAAACCTAGAACATGTGTTGTTGATTTTGGGGCCGGGTGGGAGGTAGGAGCCTGATGGACCTTGAGAAACAAGAGGTGAAGAATTGAAGGAAATAGACATGTTAGGGGAAGCTGGAGGAAAGAGGACCCTTGTTAGCATTAGTGAAAAGTTTGGTAACACTGTCACCTGTGATAATGTGGAAATAGGAAATATATCTACTGAACTCAGTGACCTAGATAAAGAGATTTCTGTGCAGAATATTGGAAGTGTCTCCTGGCTTCATCTATGTTCCTATAATAAAATGTTAGAGAGCAATGCACTAAAGAGTAGAGCTTCTGTAAAATGAAAAGGGTACAAGTGAGTTTTCCTAACTTGTAAACAGATCTCCATGTAAGAAAAGACCTCAGGGAAAAGGTCAAGTCTTAGTTGATGTCAGGAAAAGGTAGTTTCAGGGAAAAGATGGAGCCCGGGGTGTGACTTATTAACCTCTATGTAGACCTCGCAAAATTTAAGGTGGGGTCTTACCTTTTCAAACGAATACAAGTCTTCTAAGGATCTTAAGGGTGCGCTGTGCAGACACTTTTCATTAAACATATGCTTTCTAAGAAAGACAAATGAACGGACAAATTTAAGAACTTTAAGGGCATTTTCCATAGCAGACTCAGAGGAGGCCCAAGGGAGAGAAAGACTTTATAGGAGAATTTCCTGGGTCTAATAAAATGTATTATAAATGGATACACAAGAAACTTGCATCATTTTAAAAGAAATTATATCAGCTTCAAATGAAAGGGACAGAAACGGTATAAAATGAACGGAGGTCTTTGGACCCCTGAATGTCTACTGGCAAGAAGCAAACTGAGAATACTTGTCAAATGCAAAAATGGGCTATTTCTTTTAGGAAAGGAAGGATGAGACAGGAGGTGAAACCAAGAACCCAGAGGGTGGAGCCGAGAGTCATTGTGAACCATTCTAGGAAAGCCCTTATCAAGGAACTAGCAGCACAGGCCTGACTGATTTCAGATTAGCTATGGTCTGGTGACTGCTGTCTGCCTCTGGTTCCCCTTTTTGAGCAGGAGTTACCTACTGCAGTGATCCTATGCCTGTCCTGTACCTCATATGTTGGGTCGGGGGAGGTAACTTGTCTCTTTAGTTCACAGGTTTTTAGATCAAGAGGAATCATATCTGAGGAATTATACCTCCAAAGTCTTATCCACATCTGGACCTGATTTAGATAGCAAGATCCTGGACCTCAAATCTGAGCTTGCTATTGCAAAAGAATGGGACCTTTGTGGGTTCTTGACAGAAAGTGAGTATATTTTGCATGGCGGAGGAATGTAAATGTTGTGGCTAGTAGGACAATTGTGGCAGTTTAAAAACTTTTGGCCATAAATTCTTTGACACTTTTCTCATCAAAAGGTAAGGTGCTATAGACTATGTTCCCAAATTCCTATATTGAAACCTCTTCCTCAATGTGATGGTATTTGGAGATGGGACCTCTGGGAGGTGATTAGTGTCCTTATAAGAAAAGACACCAGGGCTCGCTCTCTCTGTGTGCACACAAAAAGATGAGGTCATGTGAATCCTCAGTGAGAAGGCGGCACCCATGAGCCAAGAGAAGAGGTCTCAGAGTGAAATCTATTCTGCTGGCATCTTGATCTTGGACTTGTAGCTTTAAGAACCATGAGAAATAAATTTGTGTTGTTGAAGCCACCTGGTCTATTGTTTTGCTATAGCTGCCCTTGTAGACTAAGACATGGTGGTTAGGGGGTAGGGCTGGAGTGAAGTTTCCCTGGCATGGGGACTGGGGCTGGTGTGAGCTCCCTACCAATGCCAAAGGAGATAGCATCCAGGCTTTCCTATTAGCTTACCCAAACATGGGGCAGAAATGGAAGGGAGACATGGTAAACATGAAAGCCACCTGTAATCAAACATCAAAAATGGGGCAGACTCTTTATTATAAAAGTGTGCTTAATAATGAAACCATTTAAGTCAAGAATAAGATAAGGATGTCCTGTGCCTTGAATACTTCTATCGAATCTGTTTAATATTGAACTGAAGGTCCTAAAAAGGGCAGTTAGATGCTTCCTTACCATCTTCCCCAAAATTATAAAGATTGAAATGGAAGATTGAAAATTTGCAAGTAAGTAATTTTGAAGATTAAGGAGGTGAATTTTTCTTACCAGTTATCATGAAGCTATGATAATTAAGAAAGTAAAGAATTCCTGCAAATTATTAATAATAAAAAGACAAAGGACTCAATAGAAAATGACAAAGGATTTCAACAAGGGATTTACTGAAATGGAAGCAAAACAAAGTGTGACAAGATACTCAAACTCAGTGACCAGGGAATTGGATAGAAAGCCACATGACATACCATTTCATACCATCATACAAGTTTGGCAAAAAGTAAAGTTAACAATATGCTGTGAAGTGTAGTGAGAATATAAAGCAAAAAGAACACTTGAATCCTACTTGTACGATTGAAATTAGTGCTTTGCTTTGAAGGACAATTTCATAATCTCTAATACATTTGAAGATGTATGTACTAAGATTCAGCAATTTTATTATTAGGTAAATGGTCTAGATAAAGTCTCTCACCTGTGCACAAAGAGACACAAAGAACAATGCTCATCATACCATTATAAGAGTAAAAATTTGGAAATAACCCAAATTTCTTGGTGTCCATCACAAAGAAAATGAATAAATAAATTGGGTATCTTCTTGCAACGGAATTCTATGCAGTGCTTAAGATAAATGAATGAGCTACATGTTTCATAATATCATGCATCAGATAAATATGAAGAACACAATTGAGCAAAATAAGCAAGGTGTAAAAGGATACCTACAACATGATATCGAGTATATATAAAATGTTAAAACATGGGAAATATCCAGATGATGAATTTACCTGTTCAACTGCTGAATGATACAGACATGAACCAAACTTTAATACTGACAGAAAAAAAAAAGATCATGGGGAATAATGCAATAATGCTATATCTTGTTTGTAGAGATAGACATGTTGTAAAAAGGATAAAATATGCATGGAAGTGCTAAATGCCAAATTCAACACAGGGGTGACCTTTGCAGAAGAAGAGAGGGAAGGGTATCTATTGGGAAGGGGAACACAGGAGGCTTCTACTACAAATTTTTGTTTCATTTCTTGTAAATATATCTGAAGCTGGGCTCTGAAAAAGCTGGATAGTCAGTATATGATGCTTGCTATTTCATTCCATATGCTTTCTGTAGGTGCAAAGTATTTCATAATACAAAGGAAAAATGATATGGGATTGCCTTCTAACTTGACTATAGTCATTCTAAACGACTATCAAAAAAGCCATTTCTTGAATATAAATAACTATAATATTTATAAAAGTTTACCCCTCTTCCCCATCTAAGATTCCACAGCAATGCAAAATATCGAAAGATATTCTATATTTGTGAAATATTGATAACACTAGAGTAGCAGCGTCACTACATACATATTCTTTTTCCGCCAGCTAAACCAAAGGTACATGTGGTTTTTGTTCATTCACTAAATATTTAGAGCATCTACTAAGTCGGTTACTCTGATAGATTCTGGGCTCAAAATAATGAATCAGACACGGCCCTGACTTTCGGCACCTGACAGTCTGGCACCAACTTGTGCAGACAATAATTACATATCTGTGATAAATGCTGATGGAGGTTTGCACGAGGTGCTCTGGGAACAGAGTCAAGTAAACCAGCCTCAGGGAGAGGAAAGAGCATCTGGGAAGACTTCTGGGGGAAGGGAGGGCCATGTGAATTGAGTCCTGAAAGAGGACAAGCAGGAAGTAGGCAGAGGAGAAAGACATTCATGGCAGAGGCAGCGTCACATACAAAGTCATAGTTGTGTGGGAAAGTATAACATTGAAGGCTTCCTAAGGGTTTGGGGGTCTAGAGCTCAAGAATCCAGACAAATGGAACTGACAGAAAAAAGAAGGATTCAGGTTTCAGGTCACAAATTTCATAATGTGCAATGCCATGGAGTTGGAAAAAACACTAAAGGATTTCCAGCAGGAGAGAAACAAGATAATGACAAGCACTGAGCACCTGCTAAGAAATCTACATCTGTAAGTGGCCTGTTGTTTGAGCTGGACTCAAAACAGTGCAAGCAGAAGAGATCTTTGTAGTCTTCCAATCCTTTTTGGTCACCCTGCTCTGTTGAAAAACACCTTCTTCTGCCTGGGACAAAATTTTAGGTAGGTTTCACAGCTTCCTTGGTCACCCTGAAATAATAAAACGCCAGTCAGTTTAGTAATTCTGTAGCTCCAAAGTGAATTCCTCTTTGGCTCTTGCAGCTGAGGTCCTGAAGCCACCTCTTTCTCAGTCATAGCTACTACTTAGGATCCCTCCAGTGCTACGTGCCAGAGGGAAGGAGCTGAAGTAGGGTCTTATTTGACTAATGTGGTTAAGGTTTGAGGGTGGTGTCCCCTGGGCATGGCAGGAGTCCAAAGCCAGCTTTCTGTGATTGCACATTCCCCAGAGGTCCCCTGCCAGGGCCTTCAGACTGCAGTTCACTTGTCCTGGGTAGTGTCCTTCTTACAGCTGGCAGCTTACCTCCCCCATCAGAGGAAGTGGTAGCTTCCGGTTTCTGCCGTGCACCAGTCTATTGGGGTCATATTGCATGTTTAGTAGTCATTCTGGGAGGAGTTTTTAGGACGAGCCCAGGCAAGCTCTCTTTTGTGGTATCCAACTTTAGTCCCCTGTAAATAAACACCTTTAACTGCTGGAGAAGGAAGAGCAGCTATCTCCCAGGGCAGCCTTGTATCTCTGCTCTGCTGCCTCATGCAGATCACAGCCTCTCATCTTCAAAGTTTCCAGACATGAGTCAGTCATGAGTCACTCCTACGTTCTCTGCATTCTAGAGAACACTTGGCAAGGTCTTTGAGCAGTATCCTTGACCTTCTCTTACTGGGCCTAGGGTGAGAGAGAAGCACCCACCCACCACCCTGTTGGTGGCATACTAACACACAAACACACCAGCACATCCACAGCACACCTGTAGTCCTCTCTAGGACCTTTGCACTTCAGTTACCTCTTTTGTAACCTCCAGGGAGGTGATGAATTTATGCTGGTCAAACTAGTTTTACCATCTCTCAGTGACTTGCTTGCATGGATGGCCTAGAAGAAGGTTTGTTAAACTGTAGCCCACAGGCCAAATCTTGCCAGCCACCTGTCTTGGTAAATAAAGCTGTGGTGAAGCACAGACCTGCTCATTCATTTACATATTGCCTATGGCTGCTTTCATGCTACAATGGCAAAGTTGAATAGTTGCAACAGAGACCAGATAGCCCACAAAGCCTAAAATATTTACTATCTGGCCCTGTGCAGGAAAACTTTGCTAACTCTTGGTTTAGAATTACACTGCTCAATATGGTAGCCACTAACACAGTAACTATTTAAATTCAAATTAAATTAAATTAAAAATTTAGTTCCTTAGTTCCACTATCCACATTTCAAGTGCTCCAAGCCACATGTGCCTAGTATTACTATATTGGGCCATGAATATATTTTCATTACTGAAGAAAGTTCTATGGAACAGGTTGGTTTATAAATTTGCTTTAGTATGTAGAGGTATTTGGTATAAGTGGTATTTTTGTTGGCCTTTTGACCTTAACCAAAACTAAGACAGAAAAAGTCTCATTTTTAACATATTGTTATACTTTTTTATTTGTAATTGCTCATTTAATACTCCCTGTGCTCCTATGAAGTGGGGCACCTATTTACAGATGACAAACTGGAGGCAAGGGGAAGTTAAAAAGCCCTTTTAGAAAAGGGCACTTTGGCAGCATTGTGGAGAATGAACGTTGAAAGTGAAACTGAAGACAGGAGACCAGCTAGGATGTTATTATCACAATCTAAGCAAGAGATAATAAATGTGTAATAATTCCCCAGGGCTGCTATAAAAAGTACCATAAGCCACTTGGCTTAAAACAACAGAAATTTGTTCTTTCACAATTCTGGAGACTGGAAGTTCAAAATTAAGGTGTTGGCAGGGCCGTGCTTTCTCTGAAGTCTCTAGGGGAGAATCCTTCCTTGCTTCTTCTAGCTTTTAGTAGTTGCTGATATTCCTTGGCTTGTAGCAGCATCACTCCAGTCTCTGCCTCTGTCATCATGTGGCCTTATCCCTGTGTGTCTTTGCATCTCTGTGTCCAAATTTCCTTCTTCTTATAAGGACACCAGTCTTGGCTCAAGGCTCACTCTAATCCTGTATGACCTTATCTTAACTTGATTACATCTGCAAAGAACTTATTTCCAAATAAGATCACAATCACAAGTACCAGGGCTTAGGACCTCAACATACTATTTCAGGGGGCATAATTAAATCCGCAACAGAAGGCAAGAACTCTTACAGAGGCAAAGCAGATGGAGAGATGAGCAAGCGAAGTTTAAAAAATAGATTAGCTGTACCTTAAGAGCAGCTGTGAGACTTGAGAAACCTAAAATAATTTGTAGGTCTGGGTCTAGAATGACCAGCAAGAAAGAGAAACCAAAAGAAAAAGAGAGAACACTCTGGGCGAGAAAATGCCTGTGGGCCACCTCAGCAGAGCTTTCCATCCAGAGAAATTTTGGGTAGAGATCTAGATTCAGGGATGAGATTGCTCAGCAGGGGTGTGAACAGTGAGGCAGAAGAGGGAGAAAGACTGAACAAACCTCGGGACATGCAGATATGTAACAGATGGTAGTGGAAGAGATGCCCATGAAAGGAACTGAGAATGAGAAATCAAGAAAGTTAAGAAGAAAACCTAGAGGAAAGGATGTTATGGAAGTTAAAGGACAAATATATTTCCAGAAGAAAGGACTAGTTGACAGTGTCATATGCTTATATTATTCAATTAATAGAAGGAATGAGAATGTCAATTGGACATGAAAATTCTGATATAATTGGCAAGACTACTGGGGTCAGAGGCAGATTGGAGTAAACTGAAGGGTTAATGGAAGGGGATCCATTGGATAAAGTGAACATAACCAACTCCATCCAGAAGTTTGTCTATGGAGAAAAGCAGTTTGAGTGATAACTATACATTGATGTAAGAGCAAAGGAGATTTTTGTTTGTTTTGCTTTGTGTTGCTTATTTATGATGGGAGATATCTGAGCTTATTTAGATGCTGAGAGGATGGAGTCAGTAGATGAGAAAGATAGAAGATTTTGGAACAAATGGGGATTGATGATGTAGTAAGTCTCTGAGGAAAAAGGAAGAATTGAGAGAACAGATTTGAACAGGAGGATAGACACAGTTTCCACTGAGACAGAGACAGAAAGCCAGACTGGGAACAGTGTCTGGTAAATTTTGCAGGATGGGGCAGAAGGTTGAAGAGGTTCTTACCTGATGGCTTCTACTTTCTTGTCAAATATAAGCCGAGGTCATCAAGGACCAACAACAAGTTTAGAGTTCCAAGAAATATTTTTCTTCCTTTATGTCAGTGATATGTTCTTTAATACATTATCCTTTGAGATTAAATTTATTTTTATTATCAACATTAATAACATGAGAAACTATATAAATCATTCTGGTTTGATCCTGAAATTCATTGCCCACTGTTTTCTGTCCAAGAGATCTGCCTCTGTCCTTTTTGTTTGTTTGAGTTACTATTATCAGTATTGCTCATATTAGATACAGGGAACTAAAATCCAGGGAGGTTAAAATGATTATGGTCATCCACAGATTTCTGGAAGGGCTAGACTTTCTCACAAGTGATGGTTTTAAATTTTGCATTAAATGTCTTAATGATACATCCCCACTATAGACTCTTAGAAAAGTGGGCTCTGTCGTGTTCTAAATTTTTATCAACTAATGAGATGAAGATATTAAAAGTTATGAGGGATAGATAATATAAAAGATGACAAAATTATGATTTAAAATATTCTCAATGTGCTAAAATAATAGACCAAGTAAATAGAAGGAATTTTGAAAGGCACAAATATAAAGCTCTACATTCACTTTTCAAAATAGTCACATTGCCAGAAAAATATATACCTGACATGCACATATTATAGAAGAAGAGACAGGAAGGGCTTACTTTTGGCACTGGATACAAAAACTTATAAAACCATATTAAGCAAAATAGTGTGATACTGATGCAGGCAAGGAGAGACAAATAGCCTAATGGAACAGAATAGAGCCCAGGAACAAACCCATCCATGTATGTAACTGTGATGTGTGATTGAACTGGCATTACAGATCAGGAAGAAGAGATTCTTCAATAAATGGGACAATCGGTGATCTGGATAAAAAATTGAAAATGTATTTTTACCTCCCCTTATATACAAAAATCAACTTCAGATCGATCTAATATTTTAATGTGAAAGGCAAGTGAATTTTTTTGAACACTGCAAAACAATAGCTCCGTAAAAAAGATATGGAAAGATTTCCTAAATAAAATTAAAAATGTTAACTATTATGAAAAAGACTAATAAACTTGACTACACTGAAATTAAAAAATTAAGATTATCAAAACCATCCGAAAGAGAGTAGAAAACACAAGGTATGCACTAGAAGAAAATATATGCGATATATTAAAATGACAGATTTATATGCAAAATATGTACATAAATCCATAATAAGAAAAGACATTTCAACTCAATAGAAAATGCATAAAGAGGAATTTCACAGGGAAGATACAAGAACAGCAAATAAACAAATAAAATTATGTTCAACCTCATTAGCAATCAAGGAAAAACAAATTAAAATCACAGTGAGGTACCATTTTATTCCCATTATATTGGAAAAACCAATTAGTCTTACAATATTAAGAATAGCAAGAATGTGGAACCATAGACCACCTACACACTATTGATGGGATTGCATATTGGTAAAATGTTATTGGAAAATGAACAGATGTTTTCCAGTAAAGATGACCACGTACATACCCTGTGACTCTCTAGGTATGTACCTTAGAAAAATTCTTGAACATGTACATAAGGAGGCACGTGCAAGAATCTTCATTAAAAAACTTTTTAAAGGCATAAAACTAGAATTAACTCAAGGCATCCACCATCAGGGAAATGGATAAATGAAGCAGTGAAAATTAACAAAGTATAGCTACATGCAGAATTGTAGATGAATCTTTAAAACAATGTGGAATAAAAAAAATCAGAGAAATAATAAACAACATGATTCTATTTATATGAACTTTAAAATGGAGTGATATTACATTGTTAAGGATTATGTATTTCATGTAATAAAATGATAAGAAAAAAACAAGGCAATGACAAACACGAAATTGAGAATAGTGGCTTCCTCCGGGCAGAGGATGAATGCAGTCAGGAAAGTGGCTCACAGTTGGCTTCAAAGATGTTAGAGATGTTCTGTTTTTCAAGCAGGTTAATGAGGAGTTTGGTGTACACTTATTTGTTTATTTTTATTTCATAACTGCCCAAGTGCACAACATAGACCCTTTAGTATATGTATTTCACAACTTAAAAAATAAGCAAATAAAAACATACTTTTATGTGTAGGATATACTTCACAATTTTAAAAATCAGTGAATTAAGTGGAATCATGCAATATTTGTCCCTATTATGTGAGGAGCTTATTTCTGAGCATGATGTGCTCATGTGCCATCCATGTTGCGGCATATGAAAGGATTTCCTTCTTTTTTATAGTTGAATAATTCCATTACATATCTATACCACATGATTCCACATATATTAATATGTGGTCTCTAAAGTAATCAAATTCCTACAAACAGAAAAGAGAATGGAGGTTGCCAGGTGCTGGGGAGAGAGGGAAATGAGGAGTTGCTGCTCAATGAATCTAGAGTTTCATTCACACAAGATAAAAATGTTCTAGGGATCTGCTGTACAACATTGTGCTTGGAGTGAACAATACTGTACTGTACACTTAAAATTTTTGTTAAGAGTGTAGATCTCATGTATTCTTGCCACAACAAACATAAATAAGTACATAAATAAGTAAATGAAGTCAGCATATTAAAAAGAATGGTTAGGGCACTCTAAGCTGCATATATGTTTGGAGTTCAGATCATTGTAAATAATAGTTTCTCCCTAAACTGTGTTCAACTGTACCTGATACTCCGAATCCCCTCAGAGTTCACTGGAACCTCACTTTTGGTTCTAAGCACATTGCAGGGGAAAATGACTGCTAGACCCTGTCTCAGGGTAGTGGGTGATCCTGAACTCATGGTATGCAGAATGTTTGAAGGAATGTTTAGTCTGACACAAAGCAGACTAAGCTGTCTGCAAACGTAAGATGGGTTGTTCTTGGGAAGAGAGAGACTTATATTCCAAACAGCTAGACTTTAGTAGGCAAATGTCACAGCAAGAAAGCCTTTGGCCTCATCAAAGTATCCCAGAGCTCCTCAGCAAGAGAACCAGATGTCTCACGAGGAGGTGCCTTGAGTCACACAGCAGCAGGGTGAGCATCTGCTAGGGATGTCATAGGAAAGTCCCTTCCATCTCTGAAACTCACTGACTCAGTGTCAACACTTACCAATGACATTAACAAATTATTCTAGGTTAAGCACTGAAGTTTCAGCAAGGACTCCCTCTACTTATTCTCTGTTCTGTGATAAACATTAGCTGGAACTCTGGACTTGAGAAAAATGTTTCAACCTTCTTTAGAGATCTCTGTGTGAGAATCAACATGGCGCCCTGATGCTCTGGCTTCCTGGCCTCTGCAGTGGGGGCCATGTAACCTCCTGCTTGGAGAGCCAGGCTCTTGTGTCTGTGAATCATAGACAACCACTTCAAACAACCATAAGAAAAAATTGTGGAATTTATCTTAAGATTTAACAGAGCTATTTCACAAAATCCAAGGGCAGGAAGCACAGCTCAGCCAGATGGAATGCAGACTGGGAAACCGATCCGGCAGCCACTCTTAATTTCTCTCCACCTCTTTGCTTCTCTCTGAATTTCTCCATCTTTGTGGCCACATGGTCTTTTTGTACTTTTAATCAGCCCATCAGCTTCATTCTTCTCTCTGTAGGTGAGCTTTTTTGGCCTTTCCACGTGCAGTGCTGCCTCACAGCTCTCTGTGCAAGCTTAGAGCCATTTCCAAATCTCTAAGTTTCTGGCGGTGAGTCCTGACTGAACTTGGATCCAGTGTCCATGCCTGCTCTGCGTGGTCAGTTGTCAGTGGCAGGTGGTAGAAATGTGGTCTTAGGGTTTGTCTCAACAGGGAGAAGGTAGAACTCAGAGAAATGGAGCAGCTAATAAAACAAGCAGATACCCCAAATGTTTTCAAATATCTAACTCACCAGGTGGTTAGGAAGATTAGCTACTGTATGTGACATAGAGCATGTGGCCCATCGGCACCCCGTTAATGTTAAGCTCCTTCATTTCTGAGCCTCAGTTCTGTTTATGTGAATTAGAAAAACAATATCATGACTCTTTCGTGTTTTTTGAGGATCGTAAAGATAATATATGTGAAATGACTTTGTAAACATAAAAGCAAAATATAAACATAAGTTAACTGTTACGCTTGACTCTGGCCTCGTAACTCCCGGCACCCACTGCTGGAGTTCCCTGGTGCAGATGGCTTGGATCACTGCTATTGCCTTGGTCTCCTCCTATCACCTCCCTTACCTCTGTGGGGATACACTGTTCTGGCTCGGTCATGGACTGGGCCCTAGGAGACCAAATTACTAATTTTCAAGTCTGAATCAGTCCCATTTATAAAGTTTGGCTTTAGCCTGATTTTCTTTGCCCTTGCCTAGACAGCAAAATCAAGGAAAAAAAATGAAAGTTCAGCTCTATCTATACATATGGCCAAAGAGGACTATTGCGGACATTTTGGCTCTTTCATGCACATCAGCCTCCAACTGACAGTTGATCATACTGCATACTTGTTTTGCTATTTCAGTCGCCTTAAAGACTAAATTGGACCAATCATGTACTTATAAGCTTCTTATTTACTCATTTTTCTATAGATAAACAATGATGGGGCTGGAAACCGTTAATTCAGCTATGTGACTTAGACATAGCCTCCACTCAGCCCTTCAGGTAGTGTTATGCTGCATAAAGTACACTATTCGTATTGTAAGATGAAGGACAAAGTTCTGCTTGCTAGGACATCAACACAATAAAAATACTGAATAAAATAAAATCAAGAACCATGAACATATCTGCATTGTATTTTTTAGCTATTCCTAATCAATAAGCACAAATTTAGTAATATTTTTATCTTGGCATTATTGGAAATGAGGTAGTATACACAGATGAATTTCCCTGATAATTTCTATTTCCTCTTTCAGTGCCATGAAAAAAATACTAACCATTTTTGAATGGCAGTTTTTCTAAACGATATCACATACATCTAAAGCAATTAGAAAACCTAAGCTAAATACAGCACACCCTTGGCATTTGTAAAGACTGTCCCTGAGGTTTTTGCTTGCCCTCAAGGATCGAAGCCATGAGGATGTTTGTACAGATGCTGGATTTTCTCATGGATCACGTTCGTCACATAGTTTAACTTTTACCAGTGTTTTCTGCTCATATAATGGTCGTGGTTGATAAAGAAGCACAGTTGCAGCACTGTGGGAGTCATGTCGAATGGGATTCTGAATGCAGGTATAGTGTGTAGTGAGGTGAAGAACACAGGTCCTGGAGCCGGATTCCTGGGGTCAGACTCTGACTTTTCTCTGTAACAGCTTAGTGACCTTGGGCAAGTTACCTGACTTTTTCATGCCCTCCTTTCCTCATTCATAAAACAGGGATAACCACAAAACTTACCTCAAGGCATTATTAAGAGGACTTAGTGACAGAAAGTTTTATCGCAGTACTTGGCACAGAGTAACTGCTAAATAAATGTTGGATTTTAAATTAATTACAGGCTTGTCTGAGTGCAGTGGTGTTTACAACTAATTGATCACAACCAGTTACAGATTCCTGTGTTCCTTCTTCCACTGCTTCACTTGACTAGCCTTAAAAAAAATTATTGCAATTATGGAGAACAAAAAAGTTGACTTGAGATAGGGATTCTACATGGGGGGGATTGTAGGCTCACATACGAGTGGGGTGCCTTGAAACTCACGGAATTCAAATTTTTGTTCTAGCAAAGTTCCAATTTATTTCACAAACTTAAAAGGTCACAATAAGTCAAAACTGTGATTTTCAAATGTAGTAATGTTAGAAATCTATTATAATTACAATATTTCTCTCCTAAACATCCCACTAGTAAAAAATAAAAATAGAAATAAAAAGACCAGGGATTCAATATGCAGCTCCTAAGATAATAACATTCCTTTGCGGTCAAATAATCAAGGGCTTGTATTCATTCGCTTGTATCCATTCTGTTGAACATTTTAAATTTGTTCCCACAGAGTGACCCCCCTGTGCCAAAAAACTAAAAGCAACAGGAAGAGTTTGTTTAACATGTTACATCTTTGAAGTCCCTTTTAGAAAGTATTAGGTAAACTTTGATATTTCACTTGAAATCATTTGTCACTTCTCAATGAATCTTTCACTGGGGATATCAAAACCATCCCAATGGGGTTAAAATAGGCCCAGAGGCTAAGAAATTTGCTGTATGAGAAAATATAATCTATGGAGCTCTAACATCTGAATTGGTATGATTTTATATAACAAAGCAAATTACAGGCATATCCACTATCTACTTACCGAGAGCTAATTCTAACTAACATCGTTTCATATAATATTCCCTGAGAACTAAATCCTTTGCTTCTTAGGTAAGTAAAACTCTTCTTTGACTTCAAAGGGAGTTTTGCCAACCTTAGAAACCAGCTCATGTTTCCACTCATATTACCCTTATAAAATCTCCCTTTTCTCTATGCTTTTTAGTTCCTTGATGTCTGAAAATTCTGAGGGATTACATATTAATAGATAGGTGCGACTTCCACACTTGTTTGCATTAATGTCTTTCCCCTCTACCTCAACTGCTTAGGTAGCTTTTAAATCATGTTGAAATGCTCCTGAGAAATTGTGCATTGTAATAGATATAATTATCTTAAAAATGTACCAATATGTATTTAAAATACAAGTGAACGAGTTGTATAAGGAAATATTATAGTTCATAGCACTGGTATGATGGACAGATACCTATATTCTGTTTTTGTTCTTTTGTACTTTTTAGATATATGTATAGAAAGTAGAAAAGCTATGCCAAAGAACTTCAGCAATTATTTGATATTTTAAAAAATTGATGAAATATAGCCCATTGGTTCTTCCAATTCCTTTCAAATGAAAACGCTCAATCAGTCTTCCTTACCTCTCCGAAGAGTGAGCAGAAATCAGGCTTTCTCTCTTGGCAAGTCAAGGCTAATTTCATTCGATGGATTTATGCAAATTGATATTTCAGATGAAGATGTCTCAAGGAAAGGTCAAGAGAAGGCCTCAAACAAAATTTGGTTTCAAAGGCCAAATAGGAACTCCAGACTCATTTGTTTTCATCAATATTTTGCTGCACCCATGATACACAAGTGGTAATCAAATTCAGCCCGAGGGAGAACCCTGACCACAGCACCCAGATTTGTGGTGGTGCCTGCCCCTAGGGCCGAGACATAGTCATATAACAAACATGCTCTGTTCCCCTCATTGCTGTTAATCATCATTGCATTCCAGTTTGGAAAAGTAATGCCAAGCTCGGTTATTGGAGATGTGTTCTTAATTAATTGAGATTAAGATTTTGGCAGCAGTGGTTAGAAGAGACTTACTAATGATGATCAATTATGACCAGGTGGACTTTTTGACAGCTGATTTTTACCTGACAATATTGTAAAGGCTTTAATTAGATAAGTAGAGCTAACAAGCTGACCTCACCATCTGCTGTCATTTCTCTTCCTGGGGAGATCATTTCATTTGTTGCATATAAAATTTTAGTCCTCTTCAGAGAAGAATCCCTTCATCTACCCTGCACAGGACTTACAGTTAATCCATCAGGATAGCCAGTGGTTGAGTGACTAGAATACAATTTTCCAAAACCAGTTGGTGAGGATCTGAACAATTCCATTCTTGCTCCAAACAAAAGGGAGTAAATTAGGCCCCTTTCTCTTTTGTCCAGTCAATAATTGCTTCATATCAAGGAAGTCTGAGGCCTAAAATGCTTGCTTTGCTGTGACAGTTGGTGGTAGCTATAGTGACATGGTGTAACAATGGCAGTGATACAAGTAAACACGGACAGAGTAGTGGAGTTTGTGTACCTGACACAGGTCCCCTTCAGGACTGAGGCGTTACTTGCAGCGAGTGTGGGCACAAATGGCTCATAGATGTGTCCCCACCCCACCCTCACCTCCACCCCCACCCCTAGGAATTGCCCTTAGCCTAAGGGAGCTGCCTCACTCTGGGTTACATCACTCTTGCTGTACCCCCAACCCCAGCAGTGGCCACCTGATGATTGGTCAATGCAGTGGTACCTGCCCCCTCATCTCAAACTGAGACAACTGTGAAAGGCCACCTCTGCTCCAAGCTTGCCGTGGGATCAGCTGAGCCTCTTTGGCAAGGACATCTCAATTCAGCTTCAGTCTCTGCCTAATCTTGCTTCCCTCACCCCTTGTAATGTTCTTGAGTTCTCCAAGAAAAGTCCTCAAGCAAATCTCTTTCTCAGAGTCTGTTTCCTGGACTCCTGATCTACCACATATAGTCATGTCATAAGAGCTTGCTTGCAAATATTGCAGTTGATCCAGACTGATTTTTGTGCCTTAAGACTGACTCCACATTTCTATGTGTCTTCTTTTTGGATAGGAGAGAGATTGTGGCTTTATTATGTACTTCATTGTGGATACGGTACGGTGAAGGCTGCATCTTATCAGAGGTATTCACACACTCACAGTGTGTATGGTCATATCAGATATACGTAAAATACTCATGTTTTCAGTCAAGGATTTCAGGGCACGAATCAACCTTGGAGTGCTTCCTATTTCTATGGTGCACCCCTGTATTTCTTCCCTCCCCTATGGTTATCTACTCTAACTCCTAGTTGCTCTCATAAGCTATAGTTTTGCTCCGAAAATGACTTTGTGTGCTTCAAGAGTTTGGTTTTGGACATGCTAAAATTGAGATGCTTATAAGACATTCAATTAGATATATCGGTTAGGCCACTTGATAATGAAATCTTGAACTCAGAGAAGAAATGTAGGTGTTAGCATAAAACTGCTATAAGAAACCATGGAAATGGTATGAGGTCATCTAGGGACAGAAGAAGGTTTAGAGTGAGCTTGGATAACTCAAGGTAGAGGCCCCTGGGAGAGGATGTAGAACCTGCAAAGGAGACTGAGAAGTAGCAGCTGGAGAAAGAGAAAACCAAGAGAGGGAGGTACCCTGGGAGCCAGAGTGCTTTAAGAAGGATGGAATGGTCAGCTGTGGGATTTTTATTAGTAACAGCTTTATTGAGACATAATGAACATATCAAAAAGTTCACCCCTTTTAATATGTACAATAAAGTCTTGTGGATCCATCACCATGGTCTATTCCAGAACATTTTTATACCCCCCTACCCCCAAATAGAAAGCCCATATCCATTAGCAGTTATTCTCCATTCCCCTGCCCCCCAGCCCCTGGCACCCTCTAATCTACTTTCTGTCCTTATGGATATGTCTATTCTGGACATTACATATAGATGGAATCATACACTACGTGCTGCTTCTTTCACTTATGTTTCAAGGTTCATCATGTTGTAGCATTATCAGTACTTCATTCCTTTTTGTTGCTGAATGATATCCTGTCATATAGATATACCACATCTTATTATTCATCAGTTGATGAGCATTTATGTGTTTCCGCTTTTTGGCTTTTATGAGTAATGCTGCTATAAACATTTGTGTGTCCATTTTTGTGTGATATACATTTTCAATTCTCTTGCATATATACCTGGGAGTGGAACTGCTGGGTCATATAGTAACTTTATGTTTAACCACTTGAGGAACTGCTAGGCTGTTTACCAAAACAGCTTCACTATTTTACATGTCCACCACCAGCAGCGGATGAGGTTCCAATTTCTCCGCATCCTTGCCAATACTTGTTATATCCATCTTTTTGATTATGGTTATCATAATCGATGTGAAATAGTATCTCATCGTGGCTTTTATTTGCATTTCTCTGAGGTCTAATGATGTTGAGCATCTTTTCATGTGCTCATTGGCCATTTGTATATCTTCTCTGGAGAGATGTCTGTTCAAATCCTTTGCCAATTTTTAAATTGGGTTATTTGGTCTTTCATTGTTTAGTTGGTAAGAGTTTTTTTTATATATTCTGGATACAAGTTGCTAACCAGACATGATTTACAAATACTTTCTCTCAATCTGTGGGTCTTTTCCCTTTCTTAGGAGTGCCCTTTGAAGCACAAAAGTTTTTAATTTCGGTGAAATCCAACTAATATATTTTCAATTTTGTTGCATGTGCTTCCGGTGTGATTGTCAACCATGCTTTGAATGCTTCTGAGAGACTGGGTAAAGTGAGGACAGAGAAACAACCACAGGTTTGGTGATAAGGAAGTAATCTGTGACCTTCGAAGAATTTTTATAGAGAATTGGGGTTGGATTCTTAATGCAGTAAATTGTGAGGGATGAAAGAGAACACCTAAGTCAACTCCTGGTCCTGAGGTACATGGGATATCGAGAGAGAACAGCCTCCGCTGGAGAGGGTGTGACTTGCAAAGGGGGTGTTCTCAGGGGATGTCAGCTTTTATTAATAGGTAGGAGAAGGGAATCAAGAGAATGTTCATAAAAGAGGTTAGAGACATAGAACAGTTTACCAATCGGTGCTTGGGAGTGAGAGAAGGTACAGGGAAGGGTTGGGGCTGGTATATGATTGGGTCACTTTGAGGGAGGCCTGCTGTACATTCTTAATGATGCTTTGTCTTTGCATCACTACAACAAGAGTCAAAGTTCTCAGACGATGTAGCCAGTTCGCAGCCTGTGGCTTCCAGGGAGCAGAGAGGAGCAGGGTCTTGCACTCTTGGTTTCTAAGTGAGAGATTGAGTACTGCCTCCCACCACACTACCCACAATGAGGCTTACTCCAAATGGCAATAGGGATTTGATTCTGGGTAATAACCTCCCCCCAAAACGCAAAAATCTCCTACCTAGAGACTGTTAAGTTTGTGTCTACCTTAAAAGAATTTTTCAGATAAAATTCTCTACACTAGGTGACAGAGATTCAATTTTCTGTCACTTTTAATGTGCGTGTTTGCTCTGAGTGGTTTGAGATATGAATTTGATCAGCTAAGATATTTTGGGAGAGTGTAATCTTCAGAAGTATTTTTAAGGCATCATATAATCCTTAAGTATTTTCAACACATGCACACACTCCCTGCCAAGACTCATTGAAAAGTCTTTCATGTACATGTAAAAATATACTAAGCATCTGCTTTGATTTATTCCATTCTACCTATAGCTGCTTATCGTGGCACAAAAATTTAACAGGAAACCCTTGCAAATGTGATTGAATTTTATCGACACAACTTGTATCAATTCTGTAATTTAAATTCCACATGTATTGGTTAGGGTTCATCCTAACCTGCTTAAATACTGTGGATTACATTTGATTGATTTCCCCACCCCCTACCCATAATAATCCAAAGGTTCTAGAATGGGTAAATGTCCCCGCTCCATGACCTGATATCTCTGCCTTCAACGCATGGCTTCCATTTCTAGGCCCAAGGCCTCAGCTGTAGGTCTTCCCATTTCCGACTGACAGTAAGGGGGAAAGGCTCTAGTCCAGGGTAAGCAGCTTGTCTTATATGAGTTGTCCCATAATTTGCATACATCACTCATGATCACTTCCCTTTGGCCTGAATTTAGTCACACGGCCATTCTCAGTTTAAAGGGAGGCTAGGAGATGTAGTCTCTGCCATGAGCCCAGCTAACAGAGGAGTCTTAGCACCAAAGGAAGGAGAGAATGGATACTAGGGGTTTAGCAGTCTCCCCACAATCAGGGGACAGCTGATGTGTGCATATGTACTAGTTTTTCCACAGTTAACTCCATCCTTGTTTCAATGAAGCACAGAGAGGAATGTCCTATTGAATAAGCAACTTCTTCCTGTGTGCTTCTTACAGAGGAGCACTTATAGAGTTAAGAGTACAGGAACTATCTGGGTTCATAATTCAAGCTTTGATATTTACTGGCTCTGTGACCGTGAGTAAATGACTCAATTTTTTTCTATGCTTCAGTTTCTTTCTTAGGATGATAGGGATGAAAGTAGTTGGGATGGTGTCTAAATTATAGCAATCATTCAATTAATCTTTATATATAATATATACCTGCAGCCAT
Organism: Avahi laniger; assembly: GCA_963575035.1. Classification (NCBI taxonomy): domain Eukaryota; kingdom Metazoa; phylum Chordata; class Mammalia; order Primates; family Indriidae; genus Avahi; species Avahi laniger. The sequence continues at coordinate 7,698 of CAUYSK010122931.1, read as the reverse complement.
TGAGGGTATTAGCTTTTTAGCTAATATATTTAATTATTAAAATAACCTGAAATTGTTGTTTGTACTGTTCTAACATGGTTAGTATTTTTAAAGAGCAACCATGGCCCTATTTAATTGAGTTCCATTCTCTTCTTCTATAACTCTTCCAACTTCTTAGTCCTCTGAATTTCCCTCCATTCCCAACACCTTGCTGCTTCCTGCCTTGGCTCATTCTATTTCGTGCTTTCAATCCCTTCCAGACAATTCCCACTCAGAGTTTTCTCAAACTCTCATCTCAAATCCCCACCTAAGCAACTCTTGTCCACTCCCACTGCTCCCACACCGCAAGCTCCCCTACGTTTACAGATGCCCATTTTAGCATCTTCTCCTGTACTGGCTGACATGGCGCTCTGTCTCTCTGGCAGACACTATTAATTGCCTCCCAAATATCCATCGTCGTTTTTTGCTTGCTGTTAGAAACCCAATTTATTCAAGGCAGTGATATGTCCAGCCCCAGGTAGAACAAAACAAACTTTCCCCGCCTACCTTGCTTGCAGCTAGGGATAGCCATGCGACAGTTCTGGCAAAGGAGATGTCCTGGAGTCTACTTAGGGATTTGGGAGGGCTTTTCCTTTTACTAATGAAAAAGGAAGACATCATTAAAGAAAAAATTATTCTGACACTTGTTAAAGTAGTAAGGAAGACTTTATTCAGGAGTACTGGTGTCAATAGGTGTCAAGACTTATCACAATGGGGTGCTAGATCAAGCTCCCCTCTGAATTGAGCAAAAACCGCTGGAGATACGCAGCCTTTGAGGAGAGTGAGGGCTCAGTGGGTGGGAAACCACTCAGGGGAGACGTCACGGAGAGGGGGATTCCTGCTAAGGCGGGCCAGGGTGATCAGATGCCAAGTGTGGGTGATGAGGACTTTGAAGACACTCAGATATCAGGGGTACAGGGATTCTCACTAAACCGACTTAGCAGGATTCTAGCTACAACTGGACCAGGCAGATGGAAGACAGGATGAGGCTGAGCTGACAAGAGGGCTCACAGGATCTTTGTCAACATGGCTGTTTTGCCCTTTCTTCTTCTATGTCCCCCACCTTGTGCTTTCTTATAATCAGCGTGGATGATGTCTGAATTTGCAGCAGTGATCTTGTGTCCACAAGGCAACGCACAGGAGGAAGAAAGCAAATCCACTAAGGGTGGTGCAACAGAAATAAAGAGCTGGAGTTCCTATTAGCATCCTGAATCAACTGAACCAGCACAAGCAGCCACCTAACTTCATTCCTCTCATCTTTGCCTTCTCCAGCTACACACTGATAAATCCACCCTTTCCACTTATTTCCTGTGTCCTTCCCAGCTCAGGTGAAAGCTCTGTCCTGTTCAGTTCCAGAGTTATTTACTTCAAATTTACTGCTGTTTCACATCGCACCCCCTGACTCTAGCATTGACTCACTCTACCAAGTAACCTGATCTGGCATGGGGTTGCCCTGCATCCTACACAAGGCTCTAGAATTACATCCTCAATGTACCTGCTTCATCTCTCATCTGAGAAGTGGGATCCCAGGGACAGTGATGGTGGGCTTCTCAATTGCTCTGATACAGGTCACGTCCACCTCTTACTTGTTGTTTTACATGAATAAGCTTCTGAGTCTTTGTTTGAAGCCCAAGTCTTCCAAGTGCGTGTCAGCTTATGGAACTGGGTTTCTTTCTACTCCCCATCCTGACTCCTGGGTTAGAAGCCTACTGGGCATTTGCTGCCTCTGACCCTGGTCTAGCTGGCACTCTGCTCTCCTTGAGAAGACCTGATAGACAGCAACGTCAGCCTCCTGAGCATCCATCGCCCCCTCGTTTCCCCATGGAGCTCCCTTGCCTGTCTGTGCTGACCCCCTGCCTTCTCACCCTGAGTTTGAAGCATGGATTAACCATGCATAAGCTGTGACTGGAGATGTCCATAAGATTTGGGCTTTGTGCTTTTCTTGATCCAGTCTGTGCTCAGCTATTAGCTTTTACAAGCTAATCAGTAACCCCAGCAGCAGGTTTGACCTCATAAGTGAGTCTCGTGCCACGCCAGTCTCATTACAAGAAAACTGTCATATCTTGGCCACAAATCCTTTGGTATCTTGATAATAATTCTAGTTACTAGGGATTTGTGATGTGTCCTTTCAACAACACCACTGAAGTCCAGAGGGTTAGTGAATTCTCCTTTTTAAATTTTTAAAAATGAACTCTGAGAGGGTATTTATGAGCATATAATAGGCTCATAGTAATTGTTGAATGAACGGATTGAGTCACCGAGGCCAGGGAAACCTGTAGGTCAGAACAACGACAGTGCTTTCTTTTCATATTTCTGTCTTCCTGACAGCTTCAGAGAGTTTGGCCTGGTGGTAATTGATAAGGAGAACAGGAGTTTTTAATTCTTTCCAGTGCTGTCTTGTTTGATTAGCACTGTGATTTATGGCCAGTAGTTACATGAAAAAAAAAAATGTTATCCTGGCCTTTAAGCTAGTAATTCCAAATGTCCACAAATGACCTGGACACTACTTGTAATAGAAAACACAAATGGGGCTTAATGCAAAATACAAACTTCGAGGCCTTTTGTGGCCACTTCTGTTACTCAGCATCCACTCATGCCTGACGGGCACCATTTCCTGGTTTTAATCCACACGTCTGGTTCACCAGCTGTTTCTTGGCTCATTACATTTGATGAGGTTCCCAAAGCTGTGAAACTAAGCCTCCTTGGCATTTTTTTTTTAACTAGGAAGAGGAAAGAAACATTTTCGTCTTCTCATTGCGGTTTTTAATGGAACGTCAACATTTTTTTTCCTTGCTATATGTGAAGTGAAGTGATGACTAGTCAGTGATAAAATACTGGAGCATGAAGAAAAAGCATGAGAAAAAAATAGTAGAAAGAAATGTCAAATAGTCATCTAGAGAGTAACACAGACACACACACACACAAACATGAGGGGCTCACTTAGGACCAATTAATGAGAAAGGATATCTCAGAGGATGTCCCTCCATGTGCTTGAGTCAACAATTGTTTATTTGGTTCATTGTCACTTCTTTGGAGAGAGAAATGTTTGAAAATGTGGCTCCTTTTTATTACAGAAGAGTTTCTGAGCCAAACAAGGATCTTGGAGTCCAAAGATTTCTCTGATGAAATCTACCAAGCCATTAAACTAAAGCCTCCAAAATGAAGGTACAGGTCTGAAGAAGTCTACTTTACAGTGTGGGTCGGTGAAAAGCCAGGACACTATAATTCACCTATTTTTTTTTTTTTCTGTAGATTCTGGCTCTACAGAATAAGAGAAATAATTGAGTATTTCGATTAATGGAAAAACAAGGTCACTAAGGACATAAGCAACAGAATATTTTAGTGTAAAAAACTGTATTCATCTACAAAGAATAAAACAGGTGAAATAATAAATACATGTATTCCAAAGAACAATGCATCAAGGGCCATCATAAACATTTACATTACGCAAATATTATGCTTATTTGCTGCCCTGTGTTTTGATTTCTGACTTTCACCTCCCCTCAACATCAGCTATTCACTTCCACGGAACCCTCTGAATTACTGATCACCCAGAACAGGTCTAAAATGATATATAACATTCCACTCTTGGCCCATTGCTTCCTCCATCTAGCGCTTACTCCTTCCACATCCCCTCTTTGGCTTTGTCCAAACCTCCAGTCCCATTTCTCCAAGTCTATCAGAGCACCACAAGTTCTGAACCAAGATAAAGGTGACCTTCATCTACCTTCCTGAAAGCTAATTCTTGACCACTGAATGCTGTTAAACAGAGTTGCAAAATTGCACCAATTGGTGCCATTGCGAAGTCATAATCTCTAATCTCAGATGGCCCTCCACACTGTCCAGAAATTCTTGATGCCTAAATACTTAGGCATCATTAGCTTCAACAAATTTGGCCCAAACTTCACAACTGTCCTCAGTTCTACTTTACCAGTTCACTGTCCTTACTCTCTGCAAATAATTCTCCTTCTGCTACATGGATAAAATAGGGTCACTAAGAGTGAACTCTTTAAACTCCTACTGCATCACTAAAAAAATGCTCATCTGTATTCAACATCAAGAGCTCCTGAGAAAGAGACACCCCTCCTCCTGCTCAAGAACAATCCCTTTTCTGTTGCCTGGATCCCATTCCCATTCTCAGGAACATCTTCATCCACCCCATAGGCCAATTCTTTCTGTCCTAGATATGTCCTATTATTTCTATTGCAGATAGATGTCTTAAATTTTTCCTTCCTGCTTCTCTGCAACTCTGCCTTTCGTCAGATCATCTTTACTTCAGGTCCCTAGGAGGTCCTTGCTGGTCTTCATGCCTTCTCCATTCTTTGCTTATTCTAATCCATTCTCCTCATCTCTTACAAGTAATCTTGCACAACAATCTTTCTGAAACATAAGCCTAAGCAGTCCTGCCCCATGCTTAAGATCCTTTAGAGGCTCCTTATCACCACTAGGAAAAAAGTCCGAACTCCCTGGCATGGCAGGTCATGCTCTTCATATCCTGGTCTTCCCCCACCTCTCCAGCTCCATCTCTCCACCTTCCCAGTTTGCCACCTGATGTTTTTGCAGTCAGGACCCTCTTACTATCCCCTAAATACTGCTAGCTTACAGGTCTCCTCTTGTGCAGGTATCTCTGCCTGGAATGTCTTGTCACTGTCTTGTCATTCCTGATTGTTCTTCAAATCTTTGATAAAGGGCTACCACCTCATTGATGCCATCTCTACCCCACTTCACCTATAACACCCCACTCTAGGCTAAATGCCTTGGCATTACCATAGCATCCTCCTCATGATTCTTTTTCAGTCCTTATCATGCCTTTATCATTTATTCATATATTTAGCTATTTACTTCTTTATACAAATTAACTGTAGAAAAATTGAAACTACACTTAGGCAAAGAGAGGGAAAAAAGAAACCCAACCTATATAATTTCTCTACCCAGATTTAATCAATATGAAATTCTTGGCACATTTTCTAGTATAAATTTCTAAGTATGTATATATAAATATATGATTCTTTGATAGTAAGCTTATAAATATTGTTTTATGTCATAAATTTTTCAGTTAGCAGCACTGTAAATATTTCTCCATGCCAATAAATAGACTTACACATCATAATTTTTAATAGCTGCTGAGCATTACATTGTATGGATATTTTATTAAAGCTATTCTCTATTGTTAGCCATTTAGAATATTTCAAATTGTTATTATTATAATCAATGTTTCAATGATTGTACACATTTCTGATAAGGATATATTCATAGAATAAATTTGTAGAAGTAGAATTTCTGGGTCAAGGAGAATTTTAGAGAGTGTTGGTAGATATTTTGCCCCATAGGAGAACCATCCTGTATTTAAGTGTTGGTCTATTTCTCTTTCTTTCCATTAGTCTAGCCTCCTCCACGTGGGAAACATCGTGTTGTCACTTGCTATGTCCCTAGGACCACACTTTAAGTATCTGTGCCTCACATCAGATTCAAACATGTCAGAGATTCATGGCATCTGGCTGACTGCCCCTATCTAAGAACAGGGAAACATAAAACAGGACATCAGGCCCATACAAACTTAGTTTTACTGTCTTCAAGAAAATAAATCAACCTAACAACATGATAAGCAGAGTGTTTGGACCTGTGTGTTGAATGGGTATGTATCACACGAAGTCAGCATGTATGGGCTGTGACACTCCTGTGATGATTCATCAATTGTTCATTACCTAGAAGCATTTCTTGTAACTGTAATACACATATCTCCACTAGATAATAAACATAACTTTATTTTTCTCAATTAAGAGAAAATTACTGGAAAATGGCAATGATTACACTTCTTTGGATACCTACAAGTTTGTGCTCTTAGGAAGCCCTCAGGAAATGGTTTTTAATCACCCAGATGAATCTAGTCTTGATCATAAAACTACGAGGAGAAGGGACAGGGCCTTGTTCTGCTAACGTTTTCAGGCTCTGATATAGGACTCCACAAGGGAATTAACCGTAGTCCATGGAGAGCCCTGGCACACTTGTAAAACACAGCTGGAGGTGATTGTGCTCAGCATCACTCACAGGTGGCCGTGAGTGGACAGTTTTGGCTGAGGCAGCTGGTGGGGGTTGTTAGGAGTCCCACGTAAGGTCAGAGGCCATTTCAGCACCTTAGGTAACCTTTGCTGTTGCCACCCAGACCCCACCCTTCAACCCTTCAGTTCCTTTCAGCACTGCGTTCGTGTAACTTGAACAAATTTTCTGAATGACACACAGCTTCCCATAAACTTTAAAGAATGTCAGAATTTTCTTTAAAGGCCAGTAACAGGAATATGGGAGAAAAACAAATTAGCGTCTGGGAGACATCACGCAGTCACCAGCATGGCTCAAGTACTTTCCTTGAATTCTGCCGCAATCAAGCACTCAAAGCTCAAGGTTCAAGATGAACCCGCGGATCTTAGCCTAGAAAGTCTGAAATCACAGCTGAGCACGGCGAGGAGGAGGGGAAGGAATGAAACCGGTTCGCACTTAACTAAATGACGTAAAATTACTACTAAGAAACTTGAACCTTAGGTGGATAACTAATCAGTTCATCTCTGTAAAGTGTGTGGATTCTTTCGGAGAGCAGTGTTCAAAGGCGTTCCTGCCGACGTTCCGCCTGTGTCGCCAAGAGGAAGGGACGCCGGCCCGGGCCCTGCCCACCACGTGGCGTTCGCGGAGCCGGGCTCCATCTCCCCTGCAGCGTCCTGCCTCCCAGCCCGGGGGGTTCCCCAAGCAGCACCACGAACACAATGGGGGACAGCTGTAGGTTGTTAACTTTTAATTGCACAAGTAAAAATACTGGGGAAAAAACCCTCCCCTCTGCCATCACTAATAGTTCAAGAACAGAGAACGCTAGAACATCCTAGAAAGACGAAAGAGAAGTTCGTCTCAACTTCTGACCATTAGGAATTTAAGACATCATACATATGCACATCGTATCGTTCTTACCTTTCTCACTTCACGAAAAATGTGTGAAAACTTCATAATGGCGCAACGCCGGCATTTCGGAAACCCTCCTTCAGCCTGCGATACCCGGCTTCCCGCTTTCCCAAGCGCTCAGCTCCGAGCGCCGCCTTGTTTGCCGCCGCGGCGGGACGCTCCTCTGCCCTGCTTCCCTGGGCTTAGCCGCCGCGGCTCGCTCTCTTCTTCCTCCCGCTGCCTTTTCCTTTGGCCCCACCAAGCTCCGATTCCGTTGCCGCCAACACCCCTTTTTCTCACTTCTTATCTCTGTTTCCCTCCAGTCCTCTCCTTGACGCTGTATCGGGATACCCTCTTTGTACCCCATTCCCGAGGCTCGGCGGTAGTTCGCGTCCCCAGCACCGGCTCTTGGGAGGGGTTCACCTAATCCCCGCCTGAGGCTGCTCTTGCTTCTCCTTGCCTAACATTTCTAGAAAATGCTTCGACTTGGCAGTTTCTTGCCCACCTTTTCTCTCCATTTCCATTACAACTTGAGTTTTTTTGTTTTTTTTTTTGTAAATTATAACGCTAATGTAACTATTTGGCCAAAAATTTGAAAAATTCAAAATAAATTATCACCAGGCCGGGCGCGGTGGCTCACGCCTGTAATCCTAGCTCTCTGGGAGGCCGAGGTGGGCGGATCGTTCTGAGCTCAGGAGTTCGAGACCAGCCTGAGCAAGAGCGAGACCTCATCTCTACCAAAAATAGAAAGAAATT
>CAUYSK010122929.1:0-18250 GCA_963575035.1 Avahi laniger | reverse complement strand
TGTTTTTTGTGGCTGAGTAGAACTCCATGGTATACTTATACCACATTTTATTAATCCACTCATGTTTCGATGGGCACTTGGGTTGTTTCCACATCTTTGCAATTCTGAATTGTGCTGCTATTAACATTGGAGCGCAGGTGTCTTTATTATAGAATATCTTTTTTCCTTTGAGTAGATGCCCAGTAATGGGATTGCTGGATCAAATGGTAATTCTACTTGTAGCTCTTTGAGATATCTCCATATTACTTTCCACAGAGGTTGTACTAGTTTACAGTCCCAACAGCAGTATACGAGTGTCCCTGTTTCTCTTCATCCACACCAACATTTATTGTTCTGGGACTTTTTGATAAAGGCCATTCTCACTGGAGATAAGTGATATCTCATTGTGGTTTTGATTTGCATTTCCCTGATGATTAGAGCCGTTGAGCATTTTTTCTTATGTTTATTGGCCGTTAGTCTATCTTCTTTTGAAACGTTTCTGTTCATGTTTTTTGCCCACTTTTTGATAGGGCTGTTTGATTTTTTCTTGCTGATTTTCCTAAGTTCTATATAGATTCTATTTATCAATCCTTTATCGGATGTGTAGCATGCAAATATTTTCTCCCATTCTGTAGGTTGTCTGTTTTCTCTCGTGACGGTTTCCTTGGCTGTGCAGAGCTTTTTAAGTTAATCAGGTCCCATTTATTTCTTTTTATTGTTGCTGTGATTGCCTTTGTGGTCTTCTTCATAAATTCTTTCCCTAGGCCAATGTCTGTAAGACTTTTTCCAACATTTTCTTCTAGAATTCTTATAGTTTCATGCCTTAGGTTTAAGTCTGTTATCCACCATGAGTTGATTTTTGTGAGAGGTGATAGGTGCAGATCCTGTTTCAGTCTTCCACATGTGGCTATCCAACTTTCCCTGCACCGTTTATTGAATAGGGATTCTTTTCCCCGGTGTATGTTTTTGTCTGCTTTGTCAAAGATTACATGGCTATATGAGATTGCTTTTATATCTGGGTTCTCAGTTCTATTCCATTGGTCTGTGTTTCTGTTCTTATGCCAGTACCATGCTGTTTTAGTTACTATAGCCTTGTAGTATAGCTTGAAGTCTGATAAAGTGATGCCTCCCAATTTGTTCTTTTTGCTTAAGATTGCTTTTGCTATACTGGGTCTTCTCTGGTTCCATACAAAACGTAGAATTATTTTTTCTAGATTCTGCAAAAAATGATGCTGATTTTTCAATAGGGATTGCATTGAATCTGTAGATCACTTTGGGTAGCGTAGACATTTTAACAATGTTGATTCCGCCGACTCATGAGCATGGTATGTTTTTCCACCTGTTTACGTCCTCTGATATTTCCTTCCTCAGTGTTTCATAGTTTTCCCTGTAGAGGTCTTTTACCTCCTTAGTTAAATATATTCCTAGGTATTTTACTTACGTTGTTGCTATTATGAAGGGTATTGAGTCTTTGATTTGGTTCTCAGTTGGGCGTATAGGAATACTACTGATTTCTGTATATTTATTTTGTAACCTGAGACTTTGCCAAATTTGTTTATCAATTCCAGTAGTCTCAAGGCAGAATCTTTGGGGTTTTCCTGATAGAAGATCATATCGTCAGGAAAGAGCGATAATTTGACCTCTTCTGCCCCCATTTTGATGCCCTTGACCTCCTTCTCTTTTCTGATTGCTCTCGCTAGGGCTTCCAACACTAAGTTGAATAGAAGCTGTGATAGAGGGCAACCTTGTCTGGTTCTAGTTCTAAGTAGGAATGCTTTCAAATTTTCCCCATTCAGTATGATATTGGCTGTGGGTTTGTCATATATGGCTTGTATCATTTTTAGGTAAGTCGCATCTATGCTTATTTTGTTAAGTGTTATTTTCATAAAAGGGTGCTGAATTTTGTTGAATGCTTTTTCTTCATCTATTGAGGGGATCATATGGTCTTTGTTTTTGCTCCTATTTATGTGGTGAATTACATTTACAGATTTGTATATGTTGAACCATCCCTGCATCTCTGGGATGAAGCCCATTTGGTTGTGATGGATTATTTTTTTGATAAGCACCTGAATTCGGTTTCCTAGGATTTTTTTGAGAATTTTTGCATTCAGTTCATTAACATTGATTGATAGCATTGATATGTGGGATGTTGGTCTGTTCATCCTGTTGGGTAGTTGCTTATTGCTTTGTTTTACCTCTTGTTATATTGTTTTATAGGAGTTGTGATTTTGAGCATCTTTTTTAGGTGAATTTACTGTGGTAGATTTTTGTTGTCCTGATTTGTATATAGTGCTGTTCTGAGTATTTCATGCAAGGCTGGTCTGGTCATGGCAAATTCCCTCAGTGTTTGCTTATCTGGCAAAGACTTAATTTCTCCATCAATCATCAAACTTAGTTTTGCATGATACAAAATTCTAGGCTGGTAGTTCTGTTTAGGTCAATTGAAGATGGAGCCCCCATCCCTTCTGGCTTATAAGGTTTCTACTGAGATGTCTGCAGTTAGTCTGATGAATTTTCCTTTGTAGGTTATTTGATGCTTTTGTCTTGCTGCTTGCAGAATTTTCTCTTTCATTTTGACTTTGGACATGTTGATTACTGTGTGTCTTGGAGATGACATATTTGCTATGAATCTTCCTGATGTTTGATGTCCATCTTGTATCTGTATGTCTGAATTTCTGGTAACACCAGGGAAGTTTTCCTCAACAATTTTCCTCAAATAGGTTTTCCATGCTTTTAATTTTTTCTTATTCTCCCTCAGGGAAACCTATAAATTGAATGTTAGTTTGCCTTACATAGTCCCGTATCTCTCTCAGTGATTGCTGAGACTTTTTTATACTCTTTTCTGCCTCTTTGAATGACTGGGTTATCTCAAGAGCCTTGTCTTCAAGTTCTGAGATTCTTTCCTCTCCTTGGTTTAGCTTGTTGGTAAAACTTTCTGTTGTGTTTTGCAATTCCTGAAATGACTCTTTCATTTCCTTAAGTTCTATTATATCCTCTCTTATGTTATCTAGCTCTCTAGTGACGTTTTAATCTTTTTCATTGATTTCCTGAAATTTTTTTTGGCTTCTTTTTGTTGTTTTTCAATTTTTTCTTCAATTCCATTAATCTTATTTTCCATCCATATTCCATTCATCTTATTTGCCATCCATATTCTGAATCCCATTTCTGTCATTTCAGCAATTTCCTTGTGGGTGGGGTCCACTACTATAGTTCTGTTGTATTCCCTTGGGGATGTCAAACTATTTTGTTTTTTTATGTTGCCGGGGTTCTTTTGTTGGTTTCTTCTCATCTGGTTCCCATTCTATCAGCTCAGTGTTAATAGGATTACAGGGCATCTGTTATTCTTTGCTGGGGAGTCTCTCAAACCAAGTCCTTGAGTGATGGCTTCTCAAGACTGGAGGTGGGGGAGCTAAGTGAAGTGTTGGACCTTGGGGAGGTTCTGCTGGCCAAGTGGTAGTGGTGGGAACTCAGTAATGGGGTTGGGGGGTCCAGGCATAATTCTGAAGTCTCAAGGGTAGAGTCACAGGCCTGGCGGTCATGGTGGGGGATGGGTCCTGGAGCTACAGGGGCAGAGCCTTGTGCTTAGACACAATGAGAGCTTCAGAGCCCTTAGTCAATTTTTAATGATAGGTCTTCTGTCAATAAATTCTTTTAGTTTTCCTTCATCTGAAAATGTGTTTATTATTTCCCTTCACTCTTGAAGGAGTTTTACCAGATATAGAATCTGTGGTTGACAGTTGTTTACTTTCAGCACTTGAAAAATATTGTGCTACTTTCTGTTGGCTTCCATAGTTTCAGAATAGAAATCTTTGGCCTTTTGAATTGGTGTTTCCCTATAGGTAATATGCATTTCTTTCTTTTTCTCCCTTCCCTCCCCCGCACCCCTCCCCTTCCCTTCTTTCTCTCTTTCTTTCGTTCTTTCCTTTCTTTCTTTTCTCTCTCTCTCTCTCTCTCTCTCTCTCTCTCTCTTTCTTTCTTTCTTTTCTTTCATTTTCAAAATGTTAATAATGATGTGTCCCAGCATGGATTTCTTTGAGTTATCCTGTTTGGAGTTCACTTGGTTTCCTGGATATGTCTTTTACCAAATTTGGAAGCTTTCAACCATTATTTCTTTGAACATTTCTTCAGCCCCACAGACCTTCACGTCTCTTTCTGGGACTACAATGATATGAGTGTTGCATCTTTCGTTATTGACCCACAGGTTCCTGAGGCCCTGTTCATGTTTTTTCAGTCTATACTGTGTCTGTATTTTAGATTGGGTGATTTCTGTTGTTGTTTCTTCAAGTTTACTGATTATGTCTTTTGTCATCTCCATAATATGATTGAGTCCTCCAGCAATCTTTTTTTAAAAAAAATTTTCTACCATTATATTTTTGAGCTCTAAAGTTTCCATTTGGTTATTTAAAAAAATAATTTCTATGTCTTTGGTGAGATTTTTATTTTTTTCTTTGTTTCAAGAGAACGTGTAGTTGATTACTGAAGCATTTTTATAATAGCTGCTTTAAATTTTGTTAAATAATGCCAACATCTGATTCATCCCAATGTTGGCCTCAGTTGATTGTCTTTTCTCATTTAAGTTGTTATTTTCTGGTTTCTTGGTATTATGAGTGATTTTTAAAAATTATATCATAGATGTTTTGTCTATCACATTAGGAGATTCTGGATCCCATTTAAATCTTTCATTTCAGCAGGCAGTCACCTTGTTTAGGCTTAGCATGTGAGTTGCGACCTACTTTTGTGAGTTGTGGTTCCAATGGCAGTTTAATTTTCATAGTTTTTGTAGTGTTATTTTGGTTTGCTTGGTTTATCTGGTGCTGCTGGGGCTCCCATTAGTGGTGGTCCTGCTAGTGGTCCTTGATGGGGTAGAAGGGATATTATCCCAGGCCTGCCACTTGGATATCTCTAGAAGAAGGATAAGCATAGTAGAATCCTCCATCAGTGCTCCCCACCCTACTCTGCCCCAGTATGTCTGGGCAGAGGAGGAGAGTCTTGACTCTTTTTGATAAAGAAGCTTCTATGAACTGGGCTGCTTCTTCTGACTCAAGTCTCATCTCTGGTTCCATCTACCCTGCTGATATCTTTCGGTAGAGATGGAGTTTGGAAACCAGGCTGCCTACTGAAGCTGGATCTGTCCTATAGGTTCTTACTTGCCAGCCTTAGTATCTCTTGGTGGGCAAAGGGAATCTCAGGCCTCGTGGGGAAGGAGAGTATCTCTCCTGGCTGCTCATTATTGGCTGGGCTCCCAATTGATCTGCTGTGATATTAATAGTTATGTTGGGCTCACCTGATGTTGTCAGAGAAGTCCCATTTGATTCTGGAAAGGAATGATCCTACCTGGGATATCTCTGTTGCTAGGGTAGGGACTTAGGAAACCCATATCTGGGTGATCTTTCTCTGTGGAATAGGGAGATGTAAGACAACCTGTTGCTTTGCTGTTCCTCAAGTCCCAAACCAGCTCAGCTTCTTCCTATCACCCTTCAGAGTTTTCCTTCGATTGTTTCTTTTGCCATTTCTAGGTTTTATAGTTATGCTTAGCTGGGAGAAGCAAGCAAAAACACCATCCTTACCAGATTGGAAGTCTTCTTAATAATGTATTTTATAAAACTTACCCAGAATTGAGGTTACATTTACCAGCTTACAGTCATGACTTTCTTCTTTTTGAAAATCAAGACTATAGGGCCGGTCGTGGTGGCTCACGCCTATAATCCTAGCACTCTGGGAGGCTGAGGCAGGAGGATTATTTGAGCTCAGGAGTTTGAGCCCAGCCTGAGCAAGAGCGAGACCCCGTCTCTACTAAAAATAGAAAGAAATTAGATGGACAGCTAAAAATATATATAGAAAAAATTAGCTGGGCATGGTGATGCATGTCTGTAGTCCCAGCTACTCGGGAGGCCGAGGCAGGATGATCGCTTGAGCCCAGGAATTGGAGGTTGCTGTGAGCTAGGCTGATGCCACGGCACTCTAACCCAGGCAACAGAGTGAGAGACTGTCTTAAAAAAAATAAAAAAGACTACATTTGCCTCCCTCCAGACGTCTGCATCTCTCTCAGTATTCATAATTCTGTCTAGATAGTAGTCTGGAAGTCTTAGAGCAAGGTCTTTTCAGAATTCTGGGATTTATTCTAGGACAAGTGCTTCTTAATTTCTTCTTGTGTCTCTGTTTTCAGTTTTCTTCTACTAATGTTTGTTGTACCCTTTCTTGTCCTTCTATTTTATTTTTTACAAAGAACATATGGAAATAAAGTAGGTATTGAATTATTTTTCTTTCTCTTTGTCACCTAACATTATATTTCTTGTTACTGATTCCAACTTGAAATCCCTTTTCGTTATCTTCAGAATATGTCTTTTTAAGCTGAGGTCAGTCTGAACCTTGGCCCCTGGTGTTTTGCAGGTACATTTCACTCGTAATTGTCATTGGTTATGTCTACTTCATTGTATCAGTAGAGCTAGGTATACTGACTTTAGAGTATGACAGGCTTACATTTGAATCTCACCTTTACCTCTTTCTAAATGTATGATTTTGGATTGTCTATTTAACCTCTGAGCTTCTATTTCCTCTCCTATAAAATGTGAACTATAATACTAATAATAGGACCAACTTCACAAGGTTGTTTTGAGGATTAAATGAGATAGTACACATTAAGCATGTAGCACAGTTCTTTACAGAGAGTAAGCACTTAATAAATGCCATTGCTATTGTTATTATACATTTTTAAAATCTGAGATTATAGAAAATATTTACAGCTCTCTCTTTTGATAGTTATCTTTCTCTCCTTCTTTGTGATTGTATAGTCAGAATTTTATTTTTGAGAGCCTTCCAGTCAGCTTATGTAAATTAAAGTTCTCAGGGAAGAAGATTTCATGTCTTTTAAATTGTGAAATTTCACCTAATTTAATTGCAACTGGCATCCTTAATGCAATGCTGGTGATGGTCCTTGTACTGAGTAGTAAATGTAAATATTTCGCAGCTCTGTCTCCTTGCAATTGATGTGTAGGTGTTAAATTAGCCTTTCTGGTTAACCATCCATAAATATTTCAAAATACATACCTTGTGTGGGTACCCAGCTTGCTTCTACATGCTACAAAAGTTTTTGCTTGTTAGACATTTCACATTATCATATGTCCTACCTGTATTTCTTGCTGTATTTTAAAATAAGTTCGTGGTTGTAGTATATCAGCATACTTTTCTGATGAAAAAGGAAGTTTATCAGACAGTTTGAACTCTGAACAATAATCGTATCTAATTTTATATTTTGTACAGTGCCCAACCCATTGTCATTCAGGTGTTTATCACTAATGATTTTACATAAAATGATGTAGCAATTGTTATGAAGGTCAGCAAATTGACATCATTATGAGCATATTCTAACTAATCTTTTTCTTCCAGTATGTTTTTCCTCTGAGTTAAAATTGGTAATCTTTTTAATCTTGATAAATTCTTTAGGTTTCACATTTGATAGCTATAATTCTGGAACCTCCCAAAACTATCTTAATTAGAGGCATGTTGGAATGTGTTTGAAATTTTTCTGCTATAGTTCAGTTACTTCTGGGCAGTATTATGTAATCTTAAGGATGTGTGTTTTCTTCAGGGATTCAACCTTTCGTGCTTTCCTCTACCTATTTTTTTAGGTCTCCACTCCCTCCCCTGGGGAGAATAGAAATCCAAATCCAAGTTGTTGTTAGTCTTTTGGAGATGTTTTTAGAACTAGGATCTTGCTAACTTTAACCTTCGAGTGTTCTAGATTGTTTTGGAGGGCTAGCACTGGCGTTACAGTCAAATTGTAACCCAGGTAATTTAGATTCCAGTACCAAAAATCTAATTGAAATGGCACAAGATCTAATGTTTTCCTTCTTGATATGAAATGGTGGTGTGCAGTGGCTAGGTACTTGGCTTTTTCCATGATGCTGTATTGATGACTTGATTTCTAAGTATGGTTTGTTTATATGCTTGTAAAGTATTCTTAAGTTCTTCCGGGAATAAAGGATTAATTAGCGGTGGTTGGGAAGCTTTATGTTCCGCTACAGAATTGTAACCTTGCCACAAGAAATACAGATGACTGAGTCCTTGGGCCTGAGTTGCAGTTTACCCATTTCCAGGCTTTCATGGTCCACTACTATTGCCTTTTCTCTTCCTTTAGCCCAATCCATGACTTTGCTTTTCTTGGAGAAACATATCCTGGCTTCCCTTTGCGCAGTATCCTCTTCCTTAGATTGCTTCCACATTGTACCATGTGTCTCGAATGCCCTCTCCTTTGTCTGCCAAACCCTTTCTCTGCTGTCAGCTTGAGAGCTAGAAATCTCACCTCCTTCATTAAACTCTGCTGACCTGAGTGTCATAGAATTGACAGCACCCTGAGTCATAGATCCTGTAAACACTTCTCCCTGTCAGTTTATGTAGATGTTCAGTGTTTTATACTGCTGTCTTGGCATCTTTGTGGGATGGTTATCTGTGTTGTCTAGCATCTTAGATTTTTAAATCCACAAAGGGGAGAAATCCTATCATACTTACTGGGTATTGAGTCTCACAAGTAACTAAGCATCAAATAGGTTGCTCTGTGATGGCAATGTCACTGAGGGAAAAAGTGGACAAATTGCCTCCGTGAAAAATGAGAACTCTTGCTGCTTGTTGAACTTTCTGGTAAATAACTGAGCTTATAGGCTTAGGAAATGAGACTCAATATTCACCATTTCAACATTTCAATTCTTGGCCATTGTAAGTCTCTACTACAATGTTTTAGAAGTTTTAGTTCTCTTTCCTGTAAACTAGTCAGATAACTCAAAAACTTGACTTCATTCTTTATATGCATAATAATGCTGCCTTTGAGTTTATAAGCCACTGACTGGAGAAATGTTCAATTTCTATTGTTAAATTCTCCACAAATCTGACTGAACACGTGGTGGACTTATACCCTCTAGGAATGCCGTTATCTGTTAACCACCCAAACAAAAACTTTCAGGACAGAGATAAAGCGCTTCACAATCAGAATTCTGCCTGCATTTCCTCCTTTATGTCCTACCATATCCTATCACTCATCTAGCTCCAACAGTACCAAACTAATAGTAATTTTCCATGCTTACTGCCATACCTTTGTACGCATAATGTTATCTTCTCCTGAAATGCATTTTTCTTTCTCTAAGCCTTTATTCTTCTGGCATATTTTTGACTTACCTCAAATGTCTTCTATCTGTGAGCATTTTTTGACCCTTGCACCGGACAAAGATAGTTACTTCCATTTCTGTTCTCCTGTATAGCATCTTTTACACACCTCTACTCACACCTCTAGTTTTAAATACTTAAGTATTATACTTTTACCATTTATGTTTGTGATCTTACCCTTACCCATTCCACTGTAAATTTCTTAAAGACAGGAACTATTTGTTTTCCCAGAGTCTTTCAGAGTTGCTGACACATATCATGTGCTCAGTGCATGTTAGAATGAATGAATGAATGAACCAAGAACAGGCATGTTAATGGAATTAGAAGCCATGGCTATAGGGACTTCTGCTTCTAGCTTTGACAGATCATCCCTCAAGAAGAACTAGAAAAATTGGATAAAATTACAAAATATCTGTTTGAGAGTATCAAAGAGTTACCAAAGCAGCAGATGTAAAATCCCAGAGAGAAAGGAGATGTATTGAGGTTAGTGCAACATCCCGTGCTACATTTCCCTTGAAGGCATTTGCCAATGTAAGCGGTATGGCTAAAGAGGCTGAGAAACCAAAGAGAAAGTAGTAACTAAGAGACAGAGAAGATGAGCAGAGGTTTCAACAATCTCACAGGGCTGTAGAGACAAAAATTGAAGTTCAGATATACCCTAATAATCAGGACTTAAGGGTCCAAGATGCCAGAGAAAAATAAAGTATTAAATATAGTGAGTTTAGTCTAATACTTTATACTAATTTTTCCCCATGGAATGCTGGCTGATTTATAAGTGGTACAGGACAAAGAAGTTGAGAAGTTAAACAGAAAGTGGCAGATGGAAAGCTCAGTAGCTAAGCAGAGCTTTCAACAATTTCACAATGCTGGAGAGACAGAAATTAGAGTTCAGAGCCTGCCAAACAGGAGGGACCCTGGTAATTATCCCAGGTTTTCAGTTGGGATCCCCAAAGGGCTAAACTCTAGGAGTAAGGATGAACTAGAAAATACCATTTCTCATAAAGACTAAAGTGCAGCTTTCAATCAGCTCATTCTTAGACAGGATTAATGTGATCTGTCCTTCACTACCTGCCAGAAGCAAAAAAAGGAGGAAGATAACATCATCCAGAGCTCCTCTAACTTTTAATATATAACATCTGGGATTCAATCAAAAAATTACAAGGCTTGGCAGTTTTATTAGTTTGAGACGGCTGTCATAACAACACACTACAGAGTAAGGTGGCTTAAAAAACAGAAATTTATTGCCTCATAGTTCTGGTGGCTGGAAGTCCAAGATCAAGGTTTCAGCAGATTTGGAGTCCAGTGAGGGCACACTTCCTGGTTCATAGAAGACCATTTTCCCACTGTGTTCTCACATGGCAGAGGGGAGAATGGAGATCTCTGGGTCTCTTTTAAAGGGCACTAACCACATCCATGAGGGCTCTGCTCTTATAATCTAATCACCTCCCAGAAGCCCTGACTTCCTAATACCATTGCATTGGGGTTAGGATTTCAACATATGAATTCTGGGGGAATATAAATATTCAATCTATATAAATATAGAAAAACCAAATTCTGGAACTAAAAATTATAATTATTAAAACTAAGAACTTGATAGATGAGCTTTACAGCAGATTAGATGCAGCTCAAGAGAGAATTTGTTAACTGGAAGATAGGTCAGTATAAAATATTCACACTAAAAGACCAAGAGATAAAAAGAAGAAAATACAAAAAAAAAAAAAACCCCAAAAAACCAAAAACCCAAAATATCATGTCAACAATCTATTGGCTTCTCTTTAATGTGCTTGTTGGAAAACTATGCAAACATTAACTTAGCCTGTTTACTGGAGAGAAAATAGATATATAGTTAGGCAGGCATGGGTTAGAACCCCAGCTCTGCCTCTTACTCTTTTACTGAGTATGTGATCTTAGATTAGTGATTCACTGAGCCTTAGTTTCCTCATCTTCAAAGGTGAAAAACAATACCCACCTTACAGGATTGTTAGGGGAATTAAATAAGATAATATGTATATGAGTGCTTTGTAAACTACAAAGTCATACACAATAGTATTTGTCCTTTATTTTGCATAATATAGTAACTTTGGACATTTCTACTATTCTGGGCAGAAATTTACAGATATATTCATATGCAGCATAATAACAATTTGATCAATGATGGTGGTGCCATAAGATTATAGTAAATATATTTTTACTGTACTTTTTCTGTGTTTAAATATGTTTAGGTACACATATACTTACCAATGTGTTACAGTTGCCTACAGTATTCAGTATAGTAACATGCTGTGCAGCTTTGTAGCCTAGGAGCAATAGGCTATACCATATAGCCTAGATGTGTAGTAGGCTGTACCATCTAGGTCTGTGTAAGTACACTGTCATGTTCACACAATGATGAAACAGCCTAATGACACATTTCTAGAATGTGGCCCTGTCATTAAGCAACACATGACTGTATTTGTATTCTAAAGTCAATGTCTTCCCCAGTAACTATTCATGGTTTTCATTCCATTCATTGTGTATATACTTAGTGAAAAGGGAGGGATGTTTGTCTTACTATACCTTCTCCTTTCAGGCCTCATTTCGCCATCTTTGTCTTAATTTAAATTTAATTCTTTAAGGTTGCTGAGATTTTCTGTGCTTTTTTGTTTTGTTTTTACTATTCCTAAAGCATTTCATACAAACAGATCTTATTTCGGTATGTTAAAGAATTGTTTTTTGTATTTTTTCTGTCAACTTATATTTTTGGTTTATTGCCATTTCTAACCCCTTCTTTTCTACAATCAACTCATTCAACAAACATTTCTTGCTATACTATGTACCAGGCACTGTGTGAAATGCTTGTGATAAAGATGAGTAATAGAGCTAACGGGAAAGTTAGACACTTAAACATTTTTGATATGGTAAGACGAACGTAATGGGGAGACATATGAGAACAGAAGAGAGGTTATTTCTACCTATGGTGCCGCCAAGAAGGTGACATTTGAGCTAAGTCTCTAATGATTAGTAAAATATCTTGTGGAGAAAGGGAAGATGTGTATTTTGGGTAGGGGAAATAACATGTACAAGGGCACAGGAGAATTGAAAGATTTTATGTATTCAAGGATCAAATATAATTTGATGTGGCTAGGTATGTAGGATGTGTGGCAAGAGAAAGGGATGAAGTGACAAATTAAACTGGAAAAGTTGGCAGGAAGAGTGGTAATCATGAAGGATTTAAAGTAGAAGAGTTGCATAAACTGTTTATTGGCAGATAATTGACAGTGATGTGAATGGACTGGAGAGAGGTGGGAGGAAAGGTAGAAAGAAGAGTTAGGAGGCTGGTACAACAGCCCAAGGGAGAAATGAGCTAGGACAGTGGCAGTGGGGATGGAGAGAAGAGCCCAAATTCAAGAGTTATTACAGAGATAGTAGATAGAACACATCTTTACCCCTTGATGTAGAGGTTTCCCCAATAAATATATGGATAGTTTGTATCTATTATTCTCTTCTTAATAAACTATATATATATAGTACCTCCCTTGGGTGGGATAAAGGTTTAATGAATGAGCCAGATCAAATATAAAGTGTCTAAGAACGTATACAAACCAAGTAAAATGAATCCAGACAGGTGGAAATTGATGTGGAGGTGCTTAGGATTTGATCAAGTGAGTAACTGGATCTGGGTAAGAATCTTTGGATAACTATTTCCTGACCTTTTCCATAAGTCTCTATCAGATCTCTTCTTTTCCCCCTCAGCTCCATGTTTCTTTTTCACGAGAAAAGAGAAAGCAGTAACCTTCAACAGTTCCTGGTCCCATACCTGCTCACTTACCTGCATCTGTGCTAATTTTCTCTGTCTTCTCTCCTGTTACTGTAGATGAACTGTACATGCTTTTATCTAAAGCCATCCTCTCTACCGATGCACTAGATTCTGCCTCTTCTCATCTATCAAAGGACATTCCTTCAGCAATTATAACCTAGTTCTCATTTTCTTTCTCTCATAGTCCATAGCCAATCCCTGAGCAATTCTAAATACAACCACACCACTTCTCCTCTCCACTGCTACGACCCTGATATAAACCACCATCATCTCTGGGCTATATTATATAATTAGCCTGCTAACTAGTCTCTCTCCTTCTACTCTTGCCCCCTATTTCATTTCCAATCTCCTTACAGCAGACAGAATAAACCTCTTAAAATATGAGTCAAATTGATTCCCTCTTTTGCTTCCATTGGCTTCTTATCTCACTGAAAATAAAATCAACAGTCTAACATGTCCTATACAAAGCTACTTCTCTGACCACATTTTCTACCACTCTGCCCCTTCCTCTTTTTTCTTAATTTCAGAATATTATAGGGGAACAAACACTTTGGTTACATAATTTGCTGGTATAGATTGCGTCAAAATTATAAGTGTGCCCACCACTCAGATAGTGTGCATTGTACCCATTAGGTGTGAATGGGTACAATCTACCCCCTACTCTTCCCTCCCACTTGCTTTATTTCCACTGAATTTTACTTCCATATGTGCACATAAGTGTTGATCAATTAGTTCCAATTTAGTATTGAGTACATGTGGTGTTTGTTTCTCCATTTTACTAAGAATGGTCTCCAGTTCCATCCAGGTTGTTACAAAAAATACTAGATCACAATTTTTTTATGGCTGAGTAGTGTTCCATGGTATGCATATACCACATTTTATTAATCTCATGTATTGATGGGCACTTGGGTTGTTTCCACATGTTTGCAATTGTGAATTGTGCTGCTATAATCATTCCAGTGCAGATGTCTTTTTTATAGAATGTCTTTTTTTCCTTTGGATAAATACCTAGTAGTGGGATTGCTGGATCAAACGATAGTTCTACTTTTAGTTCTTTGAGGTATCTCCATACTACTTTCCATTGATGTTGTTCTATTAATAGTTTGCAGTCCACCAACAGTGTATAAGTGTTCCATTCTCTCAGCATCCACACCAGCATCTGTTGTTTTGGGACTTTTTGATAAGAGCCATTCTCACTGGAGTTAGGTGATATCTCATTTTGGTTTTGATTTGCATTTTCCCAATGATTAGAGACATGGAGCATTTTTTTCATGTTTCTTGACCATTAATCTATCTTCATTTGAAAAGTTTCTGTTCATGTCTTTTGCCCACTTTTTAATGGGGTTGTTTGATTTTTTTCTTGCTGTTTTGCTTGAGTTCTTTGTAGATTCTGGTTATCAGCCCTTTGTCAGATATATAGCATGCAAATGTTTTCTCGAGTTAGAGTCTTTGTACTTTCTGATGCCACTGTCTAGAATATCTCCTTCCCCTATCCACAGATATGCACTGTATGGTTCGCTTCCTCACTTGTTTTGCATCTCTACTCAAATCACAAATATTCTTCCTAGACCACCGTTTATAGTATACAAAACTCTCCTGTCACCATCACTGTTTGACATTTTATCCTGCTTTATTTTTTATATCATTTATCACTACTTCACATACTTTCCATTTATGTATTTGTTTATTGTATGTTTTCCCCTTAGAATGAGAGGGCTCTTTGAGGGTGAGGATTTTTTTTTTTATTCACTGCTGTATCCACAGTATCTAGCTATATTAGATGTACAATAAATATTTCTATATGAACAAATGAATTGGTCAGTTGCTGAATCCATCCTGTGAGAGAGGAGTCTTGAGGAAGGTTTTCAAAGCATGAAAGGTCATGACTTGGTAGAAAAGAAGGGGAAGGGCATTATAGACAGAAGCAGTGTCATTTACCAAGATAGAAATGTAAGAATGAGCACCTGAGGTTTGGGGACAGTAAGCATATTTTCTTACTACTATGAATGGCAGCTAAGATGTGAATGGAAGTGGCAGCATTATCTTCTTGCTTATTAAATCCTATCCAATCTTCAAACCTTCAAACCCTACCACCTCTCTGAGACCTCATTTGACTCTACAGATTCTATTTTCACAACTAGACCGTTAGTCCCTTGGGGTCAAGAACCTTGGTTCAGTCTTGTATACCCAGTTAGATGCTCATAAAGTGTGTTTGATTTTGGGACAGTAAATCGCCCATTGTTGTGTGCTTTAGTAAATACAAGGATCTACATTTCATGACTTTTGATCAGTGGACCAATAATGAAAAATATATATTACAGTTAGCCTTTGCCCTTCATTGCTTTATGTAAGGTAGTGCTGCTGAATAAATATTAACTCCTAGCTATCTGTTTTCCTCTTGTATCCTGGGAAGATACTCATATATGTCAACTTCATCAAATTGTTCACTTAAAATTGGTGAATTTTACTATTCATTAATTCTTCTTTAAATATTTGGTGGAATAATCCAGTGAAACCATATCAACCTGGAATTTTCTTTGTTGGAAGGTTTATTATAACTATACATTCAATTCATTTGGTAGATATAGAACTGTTCAGGTTATCCATTCTTGAATGAGTTTTGTTATTTTGCATCTTTCAAAGAATCAGTCTATTTTATCTGTGTTGTATTTATGTGCATAGAGCTGTTCATAGTATCCCATTTTTGTCTTTTTAATGTCTGCAAGGTGTGTTATGTTAGCCCCACCTTCATTGTTGATATTAGTAATTTATGTCTTCTTTCCTTTTTTTCTTGGTCTGTATGGTTAAAGGTTTATCAATTACGCTGATGCTTTTGGTTTCGCTGACTTTTCTCAATTAAAAAATTCTTTCCTTTTGCTTATTTTGAGCTTAATTTGCTATTTTCTAGTTTTATTAAGCTCAGTGCTTAGGATATTGAATTGAAACCTTTCTACTTTTCTAAGAGAATGAACATTCTTGTTTTGTTCTTGATCTTAGGGGAAAAGCATTAAATCTGTCACCATTAAGAATCATGTTAGTTGCAGATTTTTCATAGATGCTCTTTATCAGATTGAGGAAGTTTCCTTATATTCCTAGTTTGCCAAAGTTTTTTATGAAGAATATATGTTGAGTTTTGTCAAATACTTTTGTGTTCCTTTTGAGATAATCATCTGCCTTTCCCTTATTCTGTTGAAATGATGAATTACATTGATTACTTTTTGAATATTTTATTGAAGATTTTTATCTCTATATTCATGAGAAATATTGGTCTGAAATTTTCTTTCTTGTAATGTTTTTGTTTGGTTTTGTTATAAGGGTAATATTTGCCTCATAAAAAATGAGTTGGGAATTTTCCCCTTCTTTTTGTATTTCCTGGAAGTTTGTGGGAAATTGGTTTTATTTCTTCCGTAAATGTTTGGTAGAATTCACCAGTGAAGTCATATAGGTTTGGAGTTTTTCTTTTTAGAAGGTTTTTAACATCAAATCAATTTTAAAAATAGCTATGGTACTATTCAGATTGTCTATATTTTGTTCAGCGAGCTTTGATAATTTGTGTCTTTCAAGGAATGTATTTTGTCTAAGTTGTCAAATTTATGGGCACAGAGTTATATGTAGTATTCTCTTATTATCTTGTTAATTTCTTTGGGATCAAGAATGATGCCCTCTCTTTTATTTCTAATATTGGTAAGTCGTGTCTTCTCTCCTGTTTTCTTGGTCAGTCTGGTTATAGATTTATCAATTTTATTGATTTTTTTCCTAGAACCAGCTTTTATTTGATTAAAAACAGACACAAATAATTTCATCGATTTCTGCTTTTATTTATTTCCTTTCCTGTCCTTGCTTTGGGTTTAATTTGCTCATCTTTCTCTAATGGTTTAAATTGGGAGCTTAGATTACTAGTTTGAGTCTTCTCTTCTAATATAACCATTTGATGTAATTTTTTGTCAGCACTGCTTTAACTAAATCCCAGAAATTTTAATGTGTTGAATTTTTATTTTCATTCAGTTCAAAATATTTTAAAATTTCCCTGAGAATTCTTCTTTGACTCATAGGTTGTTTAACATTTATGTTGTTTGATTTCCAAATGTTTGGGAATTTGGGGAACACATTTTTGTGTTATTGATTTATAGTTTAATTCCATTATGATTAGAGAACATACTCTGTATGATTACAATTCTTGAAAAATGTCGTCACACCCATTAGGATGGCTACTATTTTTTTAAAAAACACGCAAAAAAGTACTAAGTGTTGGTGAGGATGTGGAGAAATTGAAACCCCTGGACATTGTTGATAGGATTGTAAAATGATACAACCACTATGGAAAAGGAAGGAGGTTCCACTGTGAAGGAGGTTCCTCAAAAAACTAAAAATGGAACTATCATGTGATCAGCAATCCCACTTCTGGGTATGTATCCAAAGGAATTGAAAGCAGAGTCTTGAAGAGATATTTACACACCCACATTAATCCCAACATTATTGACAATAGCCAAGAAGTGGAAGCAACGCAAATGCTTATTGACAGATGAACGAATAAACAAAATTTGGTGTATATACACAATGGAATATTATTCAGCCTTAAAAGGGAAGGCTGTGAATCCTGTCACATGCTACAACATGGATGGACTTTGAAGACATGCTAAGTGAAAGAAACCAGTCACAAAAAGACAACGGCTGTATAATTCCATTTATATGAGGTATCTAAACTAGTCAAATTCATAGAAACAGAAAGCAAAATGGTGATTACCAAGGGGCTGAAGGGAGAGAGAAAGGGGACATTATTATTTAACAATGTATATAACATTTCAGATTTGCAAAATGAAAAAGTTCTGGAGAACTTTTTTTAATTTTTTTTTTATTTCAGCATATTATGGGGGTACAATTGTTTAGGTTACATATATTGCCTTTGCCCCACACATGTCAGAGCTTCAAGCATGTACATCCCCTAGACGGTGTGCACTGCACCCATTAGGTGTGAATATACTCTTCCCCTCCTCCCCCCTCCCACCTGCCCAACACCCGATGAACGTTACTACTATATGTGCACTTAAGTGTTGGTCAATTAAGTCAGTTAATACCAGTTTGATGGTGAGTACATATGGTGCTTGTTTTTCCATTCTTGTGATACTTCACTTAGTAGAATGGGTTCCAGCTCTATCCAGGATAATACAAGATCACCAATGTTTTTTGTGGCTGAGTAGAACTCCATGGTATACTTATACCACATTTTATTAATCCACTCATGTTTCGATGGGCACTTGGGTTGTTTCCACATCTTTGCAATTCTGAATTGTGCTGCTATTAACATTGGAGCGCAGGTGT
>CAUYSK010122926.1:0-41908 GCA_963575035.1 Avahi laniger | reverse complement strand
ACCGCACCTGTCAGAAGATTAAAACATCTGGGATTTTTAAAATAATTCAGATATATTCCTGGAACACACATCACTCCTACCTGTATGTGGGGGCCCGAGAATCTGAAACATGAAAAGTTCTTTTGATTATCAAGTAAGTTTGTGAACGGTCTACAAAGTTTTGGAGGTTGTGTTGCAATGCAACAATTTTACAGTCAGCTGAGGTGCCTTTTGTGTATGAAGCTGGCCAGAAAGACATTCTCAGACATGCAAGGGCTTAGGAAATTACACAAACATGTTCCTTTCTTTAAAATTCACTTTAAAGATATGTTATAGATGCTCAAGAGTTAAAGTAGAGCTCCAGAATCGGGAACATAAGCACTGGACTCCATAAAACTAGAGAGCAGTTTAAAGGACTGTTGTAAGTCTGATTATCAAACAAATACAAATGTCAAAAAGTGTTCTTATGATAAGCTGTGTGATGGAAAGACAGTCAAATGACAACTGCACTCTGGGTCTTAACCCTAGAGTATTGTTAATGGAAATCAAAAAGGGAAGGAGAGATACAGCGTTGGTTCGCTGTTTGTCTGAAATGGGTTAGTGCCAAAAAGGGTTGTTGCCTTCTGTATTCTAATCCTAGAGAAGTGTTAATGGCTAAAGAAAGGCTCTGAACAATGAGTACTAATATCCACTATTTATGGAGGCTAACTATGAGCTAGTGCAAAGTACTTTACATTCCTCATCTCTGCTCATGGCCACAGAGGTGGTGCCGGCCTCTCTCTCTCTTCTGCCTGGTCCCTTAAGACCTTGCAACCAGGAGGTGATGCAGTTTGCACCAACTCCAGAGCCCTTCCCTTGTTCCCTACACGAATGTGAAAAACTTAAAGATGAACACTGGTAGATCCAAAAATAAATCTTGGAACTACTCAAACAGTTGGGAAATAGAAAAGCAAAATTCATTATAAAGTAGACCCAAAAAAGTATCAGTACATTTAAAAAGCATGAAATATACAGGGTACTTCCCTTAACCACAGTGCACTAGAATCATTGAAAATACAAAATCATTAAATCTAAAACCCAACTACTTCAGAGATATAAACAGCGTCCAAATAACAATATTGAATATTGAGGTCAAAACTGCAACTGAAGACTAGGTGGAAAGTAATAAGAAGGCTACGTAATGAAATTTGAAACAAGGACAAATATGTGTTTAGAGAAAAATGTATGGCTTTGTATATAAGAAGGCACTTAAATAAATGAATACAGCTCAACTCTGTCAAGGTGACAGAAAAACTGAAGAAAACTAAGGAAAGGCAGAGAAAGGAATTAAATGTCGACCTTAATTAATTAGAAAAAAGAATGGTAGAATTGATCAATTTGGGGTGCTAATTTCACAGAAGATTAACAAAGTAGACTGATTTCTCACAGATCTAATTTTTTAAATGAGAAAACATCTTTACATTGAAGATGGGGTCATGAGACCAGATTTAGAGACGGTTTTTAAGTTTAAAGTGATTACTAGTACAATTCTGTGCTTAAAATGTAAAAATATGAACGGATCGGACAGTTTTCTAAGAAAATAGAATATATTGTAATTGATTCAAGCAGTTGAAAACACGAATGGAATAAAACCCACGGGCGCTGTCATCAAAGAAGGTTCCTGCCCAGACTGTTTTGCGGACCAGTTCTTAAAATCTGCCAAGAACAGTCACTGCCCAAGCCGAGTTCCGTGTAGATTGTTCTGGCGCTAACATGCTAATCTGGCATGTGGTGTCAGGAGGAGGGATGAAGTACGAGTGTGTGTCTTGGCAGTGACAGGACGCGCACCTGTCAAGGATGTGTCTGAGAAAAGGAGCACCTGCCCTGCACCTGTCCCCTCCTCCCGGGCCTGTCCACTGGCGTGCGGAAGCTGACGTCCCAGTGTTCTCACCCGTCCTGAGCCACTGGAGGGAGGAAGTGAGCACCGGGGAAGACAGGTCTGCGTCTGGCACTCGTGACATCTTCTAAAAAGAGAGCCCTTCCTTGATTTGCTCGGAGGGAGTTCACATGCAGCCTTCCTTGAAGGAGAAGGGAGGAGTGTTCAGACAGCTGGATTGACACTGTTTCTGCATTTGACTTTCATGACACTTCTTAAGTGACCCCCATGTCCTGCATGGGGACGTGTGAAGAGAGTGGCCGTTGCCTGTGGCCACAGCCCCGCTGTGATTACAGCTTGGCTCCGTCTTCTCCGTTTGGGCCTCCTCTCTCCCTTACTGGGAGGCTGCCTGGAGACACCTCCCCACCTCCAGGTTTGCGGGCTGAGCCCCTCTTCTAACAGCACACGTGGACACCCCCTCACTTGCGCGATGGTGGAGACAGTGTGGGCTGGTAACCTGGGCAAGAGCTTCGTCGCCAGTGGCGCTGGAGGCTCCAGGGCTTGCTGTGGGCCCCTCAGTTTGAGGGCCTTCACGTTCTTGTCCCCTTTTTCTTGCAGAGGAGGTTGTGGAGGGACGACATCATGAGACAAAACTACCCCAGGCATTGCGTACAACTTTTGTAACCTTTAATTTCCCCCCAAATCCTGCAAGTGGTGATTGTGCTCTGACAGAAAAAACTGGGTTCTGTGATTACATCATTGAGGGGGGCGGAGAGAGGGCAGAGAAGGAGAGAGAGATGTATGAACAGGCAGTTTTGAGAGGGGTCATTTGTTTGCACTTTAATAATTGTATCCGCTTTGATAAGACCCCTTGGCTTTGCATTTTACTCCTTGGCAAATCGTGCTGTGAGAAGCCACCCTACGTGTTCTGCCTAGATTGTAACCTCGTCGTTATACCTCCTCCGCCTCCTGTCCAGTCCTCACCCACTGAAGCTGGCACCGTCTCCCCCACTGCCCGAGGATGCCGGGCCGTGCTCCCTGGCGCTCTGCACGCTCTGACCCGTTGGCTCCCTGCCCTTGTCAGCGCGCTCCCCTGGGCTCCTGGCTTTCCCTCCCGCCTCCCTGGCAGCTCCTGTTCTGCTTTGCTGACAGACGCCTGTCCTTGTTCCCAGCTCCTGAATGTCGATGGCCCTTGAGCTTCTGCCCTGGACTCTCCTCTGTCTGCACAGCCTCCTGGAGAGTCCCCTTAGTCACCATCCTCCTGCTCCTGGTGGCCACATCTAGAGCCCAGAGCTTGCCATGGTACAGCCGTCACCCAGTCACTCCCCGCTCAGAGGTCCCGAGGCAGCAAACGTCAGTGTGTCCGAAACTCTCCACTTGCAGCCCTGCTTTGCCTCCAAGTAGATGGTCCCTTCAGCGCCTGGTTCCACAAGCAGGAAACTGAGGTGCTGTTTCTTTCTCGTCCCCCCATCCATTCACTCGTCAGGCCCTGCCAGCTGCTCCTCTGTGGAATCAGCCCGGCGCCATGTCCCTGCACAAGCCACCTTCGTCTCTTACCTGACCTGTCGTGAGTCTCTCTGACTCCAGTCTTGTCACTCCCATCCCACCCCCTGCCCTCCACACCACGGCCATTTTCATAGCTTTGTTAGGTTAACCTCCTGTGCCCTGGGCTTCTACCACACCACTGCCCTAAATCACTGGTGGCTCCTCTTGATGGGCTCGGCAAACATTCTGAGCAGGCCTGGCCCACCTGCTTCTGCAGAATCATCCTTGGGCACCTATCCCCACCTCCAGCCCCTCTGCCATGCATCCCCTGGTCGGCGTGCAGTCCCTGAGTGGGCCGTGCTCACGCTCTCCCCTCGTTCCTTTGCTCGTCCCATTCCTGTCACCCTACCTGGAACGCTCCTGTCCTCTTTGCTGCCTTGCAGGCCTGTAGGTGTCAGCTCAGAGGCCACTCTCCAGGGAGCCTCCCAGCTTTGTGCAGCACCCTCACAGCGGGCCACATAGCACCCTGTGTTTGCCCATCATGCAGCCGGTGTACCTCCCTGGCCCCTCCCTTAGACTCAGATGCCTGAAGGTAGAGACCGCGTTTGCACATCATTATATCCCCAGCGCCTGACGGTGCCCGTTGCATGATACATAAACCTCAAATATTTTATCCATGGGATGAATAAGTGGGTCCGTCATACTGTATTCATCTGTATCTGTTGCATACTGCTATATTTCATGGATTGTACTATGTCACTTAATAAATGCAGTGGGAGCTCAAAGTGCCAGAATCCTCAGAGAAAGGGAGACAGTGAATTCTTGACTTTGGTCTCCTTTAGGTTATAATCTATTCTGGAAGCGTGAGTGCCTCTACAGTTGGGAGTTTACCCCTTAAGTGCTTTTGCAGAACCCATATTGTTCTCTCATGTCTGCCTTTTCAGGGGCCACTGGGGGCCATGCATTCTGGGTCCCTGCGCCACCCGGACTGCAGGGATGCCCTCCAGCTTCTGTCTCCTCGATTTTGCAACTCGTCTTCCCTGCTGGCCGTGTCTGCTTGGCACTTTGCCCATCCCCACTTCTAATCCCATCATAGGCCTTGCTGTGCCACACGCCATGTAGCCAAATAAGACATCTGGCCTCAAGCACTTTATCTCCTTGGGGCTTACTTAGCAAACGTTAATTGCATGCATTCTAGGTTTTTCTGAGTGTTGCTCATCCTGACTTCAGAACTTGCCCTTGAAGCTGTCATTTATCTAAATAAATCACTTCCACCAGCTGCTTTTGTGTGATTTGCCTCTCTTTTCAAAGTGGAGTACAGAAAAAGAAATTACAGTTCATTGCAGTTTTTGTCTGATGGGGGCTCTCCTGTTCTCAGAGGCTGCTGCCCAAGCCCCAGGCCACCGCCAGCTGCATCTTCTTAGGCCCAGCTCCACTGGTCCACCCAGGAGTGTCTCAGGGAGACACACCTCCCTGCTTCCTAGGCATGTGCCGACACAGCTTCCTGGCTTCTCTGAGCCCTTGGAGGGCAAGGATGATATTGTGCTCATCTCCGTCCGCCTGACACATGGAAGCTTCTGAAATATAGGAGGTATTCAGTATATGTTTGCGGAATCAGCAGAAGAAAGGTGGGGCAGAGGGGCAGAATTGATAGTGAGATATCAGATTTTCTTCCAGGGTGAGAAGTTAGATGGTGTCAAATGGAAGATTTGGTAAATGGGTTTGTTGCTCCTTCATATGTGTGACATTTCCTCCCAGGGAGTATCTGACGTGCTGGAAGAATCAAATATCATAAACACTGAAATAAATACCCCCAACTGGAAGGGTTTCCAAGAAGGGTAGAGATAACACTGGGATAGTTACGTAACAGGAAATATTTCAGAATGCCCTCAAAGACTGTAGCTCTCGGGAGGATAAAGCAGTTTTCTGAAAAAGTCCAAAGTTATGAGCAGCTGTGGCAGTCGCCTCTTATTAATAGGCATTGTATCTGTTCCGAAGCTCAAACACTATAGATTTGAATGTCTTATCTTCTCTCCATCTTTTCTCCCCCACTCCTAAGGCGACCCATCTTGTGTTGCTGGGTTTTGGTAGTGTGAGTGTGTCTTGGGGGGTTTTCTTCCCTCTGCTTTTCATACATTAATACTGTTTGGTTTCGGTTTTAGAGCAGATGTTAGATGGGTTTTATCTCACATGACAATTTCAGTAGATTGGTTGTGGCTCACTGGTGTGTTAAGAAGGATTCTGAAGCTGAATCAAAGTTCAGTGGGGAGAGTTCCTTGGAAAGAGGAGGTGGGGTTTGGAGAGTAGCAACATGCATACTGAGTATTTGCCATCCCTGTTCTAGAGGACAGTAAAGTGATGAGAACAGGGAGTAGCATCCTTTGGGTTTTGACCTTAATGAGAGTCAACTGAAGTTATTTTAGCCCTTTTCATTTCAGAGCCTGAAGTTGTTGGTTTTCAAATCATGTCTTACAGTGGCTTGAATGTAGTCCCTTCGTGAACAGGAAGAGAGAGAGAGTTGAATATCTTAACAGTGTTTAATGCTTTTCTCTAACCTGTTGCGTCCAATAGTAGATAACTAAATTGGACTTCATGACTGTAGAAGGGGCAGGCATGGGAGATTATTTAAAAAGTCCCTCCAGTGTAAATATTTATGGTGGTTGTTTCAGAGGCAATTTTTAAGCTTCTGAAACTTGAGCTACAACTGGATACTCCTGACCTAGCATGGAAGTTGCTGTCCAGATTGGTAACCTGGAATCTAGATTTGCCCATTGGGAATCAGAGTGTACTGAGGAGTGGCCAGTGGCTGTGACCTGTCACCGGGCATATTTAATGGCAGTCAGTTACACAAATGCACATAGCATCTTTCACCAAGGAAGGATCCATCCAGTTGTCTCATCTGAGGCATTCTTTTTCAGGTGCAGAAACTGAGGCATGGCCTGCAATATTGCCCATCTGAGCTACAGTGTGTGAGCTGTAATAGCTACTTGGCCTATAGGCCCAGGCCCAGTCAGTCAGTGATACTCCTTGACTGCTTCCATCTGCCAGTTGCAGACACCGCAGATGTA
Source organism: Avahi laniger (assembly GCA_963575035.1). Taxonomy (NCBI): domain Eukaryota; kingdom Metazoa; phylum Chordata; class Mammalia; order Primates; family Indriidae; genus Avahi; species Avahi laniger. The sequence continues at coordinate 35,521 of CAUYSK010122926.1, read as the reverse complement.
GTTATGAGCAAGAATGTCCAAGCCCCCAGCCTCAAGGGGCTTCTGGGCTTCTTGAGAGGAGACAGACAAAAACACCCCAATGAACACATTATGCATGCCTTAGGGTACCAGTAAGAACACTGAAGAAAATAAAGTATTGTGATGGGTGCTGGTTTACCTGGGTGTCCAGGGAAGGCTGCTTGGAGAAGGTGATAGTCACATCTAGACTGGAATGAGGTGATGAGACAGAGTAGTGTTGAAAAGATCTCAGGGAAGACCCTTCCCAGTCAGAGAAACAACAAAAGCAAACCTGTCTAAGAGATGGAACAAAAGAGCTAGTGTGGTTGGAGCTGAGGGAATGCCCAAGCTCTTGTCCGTTAGCCTGGATGTTTGCTAAATTGGTGTTGGTGGTGGTGGTGGTTTCTTATAAGCCTTAGAAACTATTATTGCACTTCCTAAAGCTGCTTCAAATAAGCCATTGCATTTGGTGGGACAGTGCCTGCTTAGTTGTACAGAGAGTATGAAAAATACTGTAAATTAAGGTGAACTTTAAAATGGCAGAATCCCTTTGGAGGGAGGCACGTGCTACAGGTGGGGCCATTTCTGTTCCAAGAACCTGTGCAGGCAGGTGGGGGGAAGGGCAGGGACAGTGGCCAGTGACCATAAACACATTAGCTGGGTGGGGAGGGAACATGATGACACCATCAACAGCTGACCCACTCCCTAAACGATCTCACAGGACTCTCATGCTCCTGCCGTGTGCTGAGTCCAGCCCAGGCCTCCCCAGCAGCCTCAACTGCTTGCTCATTGTGTCCATGAACACTTCAAGAGCAACATGTCAAAAAAGGGAAAATACCTCCCCTGTCAGCCTGCATGTACTTCTGAATGCTCTCACCTCAGTTGCTGGCTGCAGTAGAGACTCAGGCCCCTGCCCTTGAAACGGGTGGGTCACCTCTCCCCTTGGTGCCTTTGTAGATCACCCTTCGGATTGCCTCTGTCCCAGCCCCACCCTTGGCAAGGCTGACCTGATCTTCACAGGAAGCTTTCTCCGGCCTCGGGTAGGCCAGGCTCCTCTCTGCCTCTTCCTGTGTCCACTGGGCACACGTACCTCATGTTCTGGACTGACAGGGGTGCCTCAGGCAGGGAGCATGTCATAGTTGTCATGGCTCCTTGGCCACCTGCACACAGCAGGGCTCCATCAGTGTTTGGTAACCAAGTGGGCAGCAGAGCAGGGCCCCTTTGTAAGCAGCAGGTTAGCAATTTGCTCATGGTCGTCAAAGGGACACCAAGTGAGGATGAATACTGTCTGTGCGTCATGGGTGACCGTTTTCTTCTTTATATTCCTCTGAATTTGTTCAGATTCCTTATAGGAAGCAGCTACCAATGACTTTTAGAATTTTTTATGGTGCAATGCACATAACATAAAATTTAGCATCTTATCCGTGTTTAAGTGGCATTCAGTACCTTTACGTTGTTGTGTGACCATCACCACCATCCATCTTCACCCCAAACTGAAATTCCATGCCCTTTAAACACTACTACCTCCCCATCCGCTCTCCCCCAGGCCCTGGTAACCACCGTTCTACTTTCTGTCTCTGTGAATTTGACGACTCTGAGTGATCTCATGTCAATGGAATCATCAGGATTTGTCTTTTTGTGACTGGCTTGTGTCATTTTGCATGTCTTCAAGGTTCATCATGCTGTGGCGTGGCCTGTATCAGAATGTCCTTCCTTTTTAAGGCTGAACGATACATTCGTTGTACGTATATACTACATTTTGTTCGCGCATTCATCGGTCGCTGGACATTTGGGTTGTTTCTACCTCTTGGCTGTTATAGATAATGCTGCTGTGAACTTGGTGTGTGAATATTTGTTCAAGTCCCTCATTTCAGCTCTTTTGGGAATATACCTAAAAGTGGAATTGCTGGATCATATGGTAAATTTACTTTTAGAATTTAGAAACATTTTTAATATTTTTAAAATGGTCATTTTTGTCTCAAGCAAAAGGTCATCTTAAGATGGGAGGCAACATAGAAACACCGGCTGACATTTCAGACTTTTGTTCTTATGACTTATGTGATGATCTTTGGTGACACAAAATGATTTGTTTTCAAGTGTGGTTTTGATTTTTTTTCTTACAGCATCAAGCTTCTAGCTGTGCAAGAACTACTTGACAGAGAGGCCTTGGAAAAGGTAAATATTTTGATCTTCCTGCCCCACATTCATGAACTGAGAGCAAAGTGTCACACACAGGAAAAATGTGACTCCCTGTTGCCGGAGATAGCGCTTAGTGCAGGGCGGTCACTCACTTTGACTGACAGTCAGTGGGCCATGCGGAATTTTTGTCTAAACCCCCACCTCAGTCGCAGTCCGCTCACACTGCAGGCTCTGCCGTGCTTGGCCGTGTCAGGACCGTGTGGAGCTCAGAGGCCTGCCCCGCGCCACCGTGCTCTGGGGAAGGCTTTCTGTGCCTCGAAACACCTTGAGCTGGACGCCTCCCACGTGCTGCAGTCTGTGCTGGCCGCTCCACGCCATCTCTGCGTGGTGCGTGTCGTTATCTGGGTGTAGGGATGATGCAGTTGAGGCCCAGCAAGGCTAGGTAACACGCCCAAGGCAAGTGAGCTGAGTCTAATAGAAGAGTGATGATTTGAATCCCAATAATTCCATTTCCCAACCAAGGCTTTTCTATTTAACAGGCAGGTTTGTGAATATGCATCCCTTCTCAGGCTACTACCGAGGATTAGGAAACTACCTCTCCCACCACCAAACAACATTTCACTGTGCCTTGGAAGAGACTCCCAGTGTGTCTTGGCTTTCAGTGTTCCGATCTGGCCCACACTTGGGGATCCTTTGCCCACTGTGGGCTCAAGTCTCTGTGCGCAGTGGAGTGGTCTCTGCAAAGCAGGCCGGGCAGGCGCCGAAGAGGCCAGAGACCCACGTGCCACCCCAGGGCCACCCACCTCCTACCAGGCTGCTCCCTGGGGTAGCTCAGGACTCTGTCTGCATATGTAGCTGTGGGTGTTCATCAGGATCTGTAATGTTAACATACAGTGGTTAGAGACATAAGCACCCAAACGATATTATTTTATTTTTAGAATTTAAAATGTTTGGATTTGTAGTCAGTCTGCTGGTTGGCACTGAGACAAAGTAAGTCTTTAAAATGAGCACCAAGCAGTGGTATGAAGGAGGAAGGGGGCTGAGCTCTGCCTTTGTATTTAATGTCCCCTCAGCCTCATTTCCATCCTGGGTAAACCAAGGACAGTGCTGCCTGACCTCAGAGCGGCAACTTGAGATGAAGGGCTTTCCAAATGCCAAAGCACTCCACTCGTATTAATTCTTAATTACCTGTATTAATTCTTAATACGCATCTAGCCATTAAAACATACTGGGCCCAGCTATAAAGAACATCACTGGGCCAAATGACAACACTGATGTGGATAGTACATTAGACAAAGGTATTATATCAACATTAACTTTTCCTGAAGTTGATAATTAGCCTGTGATCATGTAAGAGTGGCCTTATTCTTAGGAATTAATACTGGAGTATTTAGGATTAAAGGAGTATAATGTTTATAACTTGTTCTCAAATGAGTCAGGAAAAAAAGAGCCAAAGAAAGAAAGATAAGCATAATTGATCAAGTAAATGGGGCGAAATGCAAACAATTGATCCTTCTGTGTAAAGGATATTGAGAGGTCTCTGTTCTTGAAATGTTTTTAAAGTTACTCTCCCTCCAAAAAAATTCTTTTCTTAGTATTTATGACAGTTATTTGTTTTAGTCCTCAATTTTTAAAAAAGCCATCAGACAAAGCTGGTAAACGGGGAGCCCCAGTACTAGGGTCTATCGGTACAATAAAAACACAGGCCCCTGAAATATAAATTAGGACTTTTGAGCTGTGTGACTGTCTGACTCAGAGAGGCCGCATAGCCAAGCCGATTCATGGGTACTAGCCCCTTGTAGAATCTAACAGACAAGTGGGGTCAGGGCTTCCCGTGGCTGGCAGCGGAGCCAGCTATGCTGCCCTGAGGATTCAGTGCCGAGGCTGCCAGGGAGCAGGTCCTGAGCCTGCCTCCTCCTTCCTAACCAGGTTATCTTGAGTTACTTACCTCTCTGTGCCTCAGTTTCTCAGTCCGTAAAATGGGATCATTATAATCCCCAATTCACAGAAGTTTACTAAGTAGATAATCCATGCAAAGGACTTAAACTCTATGCCTGGTGCTCAGTGGTCCTCAGAAGTTAGCTGCTGCACTCGTGTTCTTTTCTCCCCCTCTCCCTCCTCCCTCCTGCTCCTAGCCCTCCCCCCACCCCCACTGCTTCTTTTTCTCCTCCCTCTCCCTTCCTCTCTCTCACCAAGTCTGAGGACGGTTTCATATTGCTCCCCCATCTCAATATATGACCAGTAGAAAGATTTGCACAATGGTTTAAGTATGCACGGGGTCCAGCAGGGAGCCATGTTCGCTCAGTTTCCTTCTTCTTCCTTCCATTCAGTCATTCATTCATGCTACAGGCATTCGTTGAGTTTTCTGTGTGCCAGGCAAGTAGCAAACATTTCTAGAAAAGTTCAGAAGCAAACAGTTGTCATGAGCTTGGTAGCCAGTTGTATTTCGAGTGACACATGACACATTGCTTGGCCCAGTGCTGTTTATTTGCGTTAAGATTGGTCCAGTTGATGCGCCGGAATAAGATACGTTCTCTAAAGAGCCTAATGACTAATGATTCCCTTCCACCTGGACAAGCTGGAGAGCCACCAAGAAAAGTTCTTTGTCAAGGGTAGAGCTTTGCTACTCAAAGTGTGGTCCACAGACCAGCAGCATCAGAAGCTCATTAGAAATGCAGCCTCTTCCCCTTCCCCTGAATCAGAGCTACATTCTAAAAAGTACCCAGGTGACTATTTGAACTGAAGTTCAAAAACACTGCCATAGGGTACCATTTATTATCACCATTATCACCACTGACTATTATTTACCAGTTGATAATAGAAAGAACCTGTGAGATGTCAAAATTTTGCTTTTATGACTAATTAAGCTCTTTTTTTTTTGTGGCATCAAAAGAGAAAGTAGTAAACACCATCATTCTAATTTGTAAGAACTCAGTTTTTATCTTTGGTTTGCCTGCTTCTTCCTTTCATTAAGAAAATAGTCTTACTTAATTTAATAGGTAGAGCCAACAAGAAACACACATTCTGCAAACCTCAAACTCTTTGTCTTGCAGCTGAATTTTGTAATTACTGACCTCCCGAGACCCCGCTGTGATAGAACTGGTCACTCCCAGCCAGACAGACCCAACAGTGGGGATCTGTACACGCCTCCCTCTTGTAATATGGGAGCTTCTCTGAAGGGGTCATTTCCCTCACATGTACTAATAGGTTAAATCTGAACAGTAAAAGATTTGAATTATGTAAAATATGAAAGGCTAAAAACAAGCAGCAGTGTTTTAGGGTCTCATAGAAAATAAGATTTCTAGTGCTTTTTCTTGACAATATTAGAACTTTTTTTTATCATGATCTTAGTATTTTACCTTAAAATGCCAGCCATTTGCCTAAATGTTACTTAGTTTTAGGTAGAGAGCCTTTCCATTTTTAGAAATGCCAAGGTTTTCCTGTTTTCTGCAGAGCCCAGGGCCAGCTCCAGGGAGGCTCCGGTCCTAGCAGAGCTGAGTTCTCCTCCCGGCCCTGCCGCTGTTGAGCTGTTGGAACTGGCAGGGGGCCTTCCTAGCAGGCCCAGGCCCCTTTCCTCTTCTATAACGCTGCTCTCTCTGGTTCCTTCCTGCTCTTTAACTCTTGGGCTTTGTTTTTCAGAGTTGATCTTGATCACATAGGGGAAATTTTACCTTTGGTACTCAGTTTTCTGTAGCTTCTCCATTGCTTTATTTCAGTGGTCCTTACTAAGTGTGGGGGCTTTCCTGTTTCATCTGCCATACTCATCATCAAGTCACGAATTCTGGGAAGAAGTGAATAGTGAACACAAGCCCAATACCTACATATAATGGATACAAAGAGACTCTGGACATAGATCAGTAGTGTTCTAGTTTTTACCTTTTATTTTCCGTCTCAATTTAGGTACAGTAGATTGGGGAAGAGGTTGGGAACATTTCGGGGGGAGGGGTCTGGTTCTCAATTTCCCTTCTCCACTAACACTACATAGAGCCAGTTCCCAGACTAGTGACAGCGATTTGTCACTTATTTAAAAAATGTTGTAAACCATGCAATTAATGATCTAAGTTTCTCTACCAATTTCTTATTTAAAAAATTTGTTAGAACCATGAGTAGACGATCTAAGATGTATAAGTATCAGGGTATGTGACATTTCTCTGAAAAAGTGTTTTGGATTTAGATGCTATTTTTTTTGTTTTGCATTAGATCCCAAGAGCAAGGACTTGCTGTAAGAAGGAAGCATGTCACACAGCTCTCTGTTCTCTTTGAGAGTGGAACGCTTTTGTTTTTCTGGACTTAAGTCATAGGGACTTGTTTCCCAGGCCTTCAAAACAGGCCCATCTAATGCCTTTAAATGTGGCATTGCATGAAGGGAAATAAAAATATTGGTACAGCTTGATTTAGAAAGATCATTTTTCAATGACCCTTTCAAACAGCTTCCTGCAAAGCTGCAAACAATAGTTTGGCCAGTCGCTCTAGCTGAAGGTCACCCTCACTCTGGGAGGACCAGAGGGTGGGCCACCGGCTAACCCAACCTGAGACCAACGCCTGCCTGGAAAACTGCCCGGGTGAGCAGGCTGCCTGACTCAGGGTATTGCCTGCGCGGCCCCTGGCCCTCCCAGCCAGGCCAGGCCTCGGCTGTCAATCACAAGTTGACTGAGTTCATGCTCTGAGGGCACAGATGGGGGCTGGATCCAGCTCTGCTGTTTACTAGCTAGGGGACCTACTGGGCAAGCTACTGACTAGCTCAGTTTGTTTTTAACATTCAGACTCACAATAATACCTACCCCATTAGGATTTCTTTTTTTTATGAGAATGAAGTGAGATAATGTGTGAAATAAAGAGGTTGTGTATGCAGTCAGTACCAGAGTGAGGGCAGCTGGTACCGTCCCTACTACTGCTAATGAGCTGCTGCTGTGTCATCCTCATTATTGGTATCTCCTGCTCACTGCTCTCCTAAGAAGCCCAACTTCACACTGATCTGTTGCCATTAAAGAAGAAGTTGCATCCCTCCTGCTCCATTTCCAGATTGTGCAGGGCAAGATGCTTGTCAGTCCTTGCTGCTGCTGCTTAGTATTTGTGTTAGAATTTTGGCTTTGGGGTGCAGCGCCTGGTCTCATTTTCCTACAGGTGGAGCAGATGATCTCAAAGACCTCTTTTCCTGCTTTACATGTGTGATAAAGTGTAAGTATTTCCTCAGCAAGCCTGGGACTAGACACATTGAACTTGATAAGTCAGGGCTCTTCCAGCTGAACCCTAGTGGTGGGCAACATTAAAGGGAATAGCTTCCTGGGACTTTTCAGAGGGAAATAGGAGGTAAACCATTTTCACGTAGATGTGTGTGAATAATCTAAGGATGCTAAGTGTTGATAATTGGAGATGGTGCTTTCTGAATACACTCACATGCACATACATAAACCTAGCTCTGTTATGACATGCTTTTTAAGTATTTTTCACTGTAATTTGGACTTCCGATTCATTTAGTTTTTGCTACAATTGAGCGTCTGCTCTGTGCCTAAATTACACTATATACCAAGGAGGATAAAATTATAACGATGCTTTACACTTTTTTTTTTTTTTTGAGACAGAGTCTCACTGTGTTGCTCAGGCTAGAGTGCCGTGGCGTCAGCCTAGCTCACAGCAACCTCAAACTCCTGGGCTCAAGCCATCCTCCTGCCTCAGCCTCCCAAGTAGCTGGGACTACAGGCATGCGCCACCATGCCTGGCTAATTTTTTCTATATATTTTTAGTTTTCCAATTAATTTCTTTCTAATTTTTAGTAGAGATGGGGTCTTGCTCTTGCTCAGGCTGGTTTCGAACTCCTGAGCTCAAACAATCCACCCGCCTCGGCCTCCCAGAGATCTAGGATTACAGGAGTGAGCCACCGCTCCGGCCGATGCTTTACAGGTGAGTGGCATATGTAGAATCCAAGAATGTCAGAACTGAGGGAGACTTTTAAAAACCCTCTAGGATTAAATCCCATCTGTACCTGGGATTACAAGTGCAGTGGCTCATGCCTGTAATCCCAGTGCTTTGGGAGGCTTGAGGTAGGAGGATCATTTGAGGCCAGGAGATCGAGATGAGCCTAGAGACCCTGTCTCTGTGAAAAATAAAATAAGAAATTAGCCAGGCAGGGTGGTGCATGCCAGTAGCCCTAGCTACTCGGGAAGCTAAGACAGGAGGATGACCTGAACCCAGGAGGTCAAAGTTGCAGTGAGTGATGATCATGACACTGCACTCCAGCTTGGGTGACGGAGCAAGGCCTTGTCTCTCTGGAAAAAAAAAAAGGCATCTAATCTAACCCTGTTATTTTGCAGACAGGACACTGAAGCCACCGTAGGTGTGTTGGTAACCTACGGCTGATACCAGTGACTGGGCTCCATCTGCCAACTCCCTTCAGGATGGCCGGCTGCCTCTCTTCTATGATCTCACTTAATCTGGACAGCAGCCTTCACAGGCATGGTGGACAGTCCCGCCTCCACATTTCTCAGGGGTGGGAGCAGGTCCAGGTGACGGAGAACCAAAACCCAGGTCTTCTAAGAGTGTGACTTGCAGCAGAACAGCTTTGGGCAGCTGGGGTTAGTCTCCTCCAGCAGGAGGGACAGAGAATGTGGGAGGGGCAAGGGAAGGTTCTGGGCTCCAGATGTGGACGCTGTCAGGGAGCATCCAAAGGCGAAGGGGCTGAGGGCTGCCTGGACACTGTCGACCAAGCGGGTGGTCCACGGGGTGGTCGTGGGAGCCAAGAGGAGCAAGGATGGAGAACGTGGATTGGACACAGCCTTCCTTTAGGCTCCGTGTCAAAATTAATTTCTTCAAGAATCTTAACTTGTAAAAATATACTTAAAGCTACTCCTTTTTTTAGAAACACACACATACACAGTGTCTTCCTTTAAAATGATCAGAATGGTATTCTTTAGATCCTTTAGTTAATTTTTTCCCCACACTTAGTCCTTCGTGTAGTTGGAGCTTAATTTGAATACCGTAGTGAGTGGTCAGTGTTCACGTATCTGTGTAGGTTTTTGTTTGTTACAGTGGGTTGGGTCGGATCAGTGTCTAACCATGATTAAACTCATTGTAATCACTTTCCTGGCTATGTCGGTGTCAACAGGAAGCTGGCCGTTTTCCCTTGAAAGGGCCGGTGAGCAGAAATTGGGGTGGGGGTGGTACGTACTCCTGTGGAGCTCGAGGCTGGCTGTGTGGAGGGCGCCACAGCCGCCCGCCTGCTCCCCTTCCTGAGCTGAGAGCCTGCGGCCCACCGGCCCACCGACTGGAGGGAGGAAGGTGGAGGAGCAGGAGGAAGGGGTGAAGGGGATGGAGGTGCACGGGGCCGGAGGGCAGGGTGGTGCACAGAGATGGAGTGGCTCGCTGAGCGGCGCAGACCCTGCGGGTGGCCGGGGATTCTTCCCTTAGAATCAGGGGGATCAGAGCAACCTATGGCCTGTCTACAGGTCATATCTGGCCCACAGCTTGTTTTGATAAATAAAGTTGTATTGAAATACAGTTGTGCCCATTCATTTAACTTATGTGTGTGGCTGCTTTCACAGTATGTCTGTAGGTTAGAACATTGTGAGAGAGATGGTATAGCCCACAAAGCCCAACTGTATGTTCTTTGGTCTTTTACAGAGAGAGTTTGCCAGCTCCTGTCCTAGATCAGTGGTGCTTGGCTATTGCCCCTTTAGGCATGAGGCCAAGGCTGTGTGCCCTCATCCCCAAAAATGCACGGTGTACCTGTATGCACTGTTGGATTTCCACATTCAGGAGGTCACAGAGCTCTTGAAGCTTCTCCATGGAGCCCTCAGGTTCATACCTCTGGACCCTGGGAGAGGTAGGATTCATTTCTCCACCTGAGAAATGTGGAAATATCTTCCCCCATCTGCAGAAAGGTGGCCTCATGAGGAAATGTTTCCAGCAGTGGGACGGATCAGCCCCTCCCAGTGAGGCACAGTGCCCGGGGGCTGCGGGAGGGCCACGTGTGTGGTTAGATTCCAGTAGATTTTAGACAACACCATGTCTCATTGGCACAGAACAGCATCCTTCAGTTTTCCTTCTGTGGCTTATGGTTTGATCCCGCATTGGCCATTCTAAGGGAATGACCTGATTTATGAAGCATCTATGCTCCCGTTCTAATCCCTGTCTTTCTAGAACCGTTTCCTTCCTGGGTAACTTCAGACGTATTTAGGTCTTCCTGAACCTGCAATGTGCTGGTACTTGCCCTGCTTTCAGCTCTTTGCTATTCTCCTATTTCTCTTCCTTCTTTTACCGGTAGTTTTCTTAACTGTAAATTCTCCTCCTACACAGCCAGATTCATCCCTGCTCCTCTCTCCTTAACTCTTAGGAGCCTGGCCCTGTCCCAGTTAATCTAACAAATCATACCTTCCCTTCGCCAGTGTCTGACCATACCCAAAGCATTTTCATTTTTTAAAAAATGTTCTGCTTTCTACTATTAAAAATGTGAAATAGTTTTATGTAGAATTAAAAATTATATATGCAATTATCCATTTTTTGGTAATCTCCGTATACTTATTTTAATAATGAAAACATACTGATTTTAGGTTGAAAAGTATTTTTTAAAATTTTACAGCCACTTAGATACAGCGATATGAACATAGGAATGGGAAAGGGAAATAAACCATGTCTCGGGCGTGTCTTATCCAGGTCACCCAAGCCAGGCAGGGAGTCTGCACCCGCTGCTGGCTTTGACTCACGATGGCTGTGTTTTGCTGGTGCTCCTTAATGGTTTGGTTCATTTTTCTTCATCCTCTAAAAGTTGTGTTACTACTTCTTAGTCTCCTAATCAATTCTGGATTTATAGAGGAAAATAACAGAAATCTTGTGACATCCATGGGGATCACAAACTCAGGCAGGAGCCAAGGCAGGGCCTATGCAGGGAGGAAGAAAGGTCCTTTCAGTCAGACCTAAAGGTTGAGGGGGCCTTGTCTGTGGGCAGTCGTTCAGGTTCCAGTGTGCACATGAGAGCCAGGTTTATTTTGACTGGGAGAAGTTGCCCTCCCCTTGTTTTGCTAAGACTTCTACTACCATCAACTAGAGAGAGTTTTGCTGGACTGCCGTGGTGGCTTGTAAAAGATGAGCTGGTTTTGTGAGCTTGTCTAGCCCGTGATTTCAGTGTAGTGTGCCCATGTCAAAACTTTTCCTGCGGTGGCACCTGTCCTTGAGATGCCCTGTTTCCTCTGGGAGGGCACCTGGAGTTTCCTGTTCTGGTAGTGGCAGAGTAGCCAGTATAACCTTCCCTCAAATAACAATATAAACTCTAGATAAAATGCACACAAATATTTGAAGGCACTGAAGTGTAGCCAAACAGTAGAAACTGGAGTATCTTCAACCTTTGAAAGAAGGAACTAGCAATGGGTGAGATCCACATCCGTATGGCTTCTCCCCAGTGCTACGCCACAGTCTGTGTGGGCAGCTAGAGCTCAGGCAGAAAGTGGAGGTCTTTGGAGGGAGAGCCTGAGTTTTCTCTCATTTTTTTCTTGGTCCAGTCTAGTTAAAAGTTTCTCAGTTTTTACTGAACTTTCCAAAGAACTTTCAGTTTCATTGATTTTTCTCTCTTGTTTTTCTATCCTCTGTTTCATTAGTTTCTGCTGTAACCTTTAAGTTTATTTCCTTCTCCGTGCTTTGGGTTTAGTTTGCTCTTTTTTCTGATGTACTTAAGTGGAAGCTTAGGTTTTAGGTTTGAGGTCTTTCTTCTTTACTGACATAAAGAAGATCTACAGCTATAAATATCCCCATAAGAATGTGTTAGCTAAATCCCATAAGTTTTACTATATTGCATCTTCATTTTCATTCATCTCAAAGTGTTTTTAGGTTTCCCTTATGATTTCTTCTTTGACCCATTGGTTATTTACAGACGTGTTGTTTAATTTCCACATATTTGTGAATTTCCAAAATTTCTTTTTTTATTGATTTCTAATTTCATTCTATTTCACTGTGGTCAAGAGAGTATATTTTGTTTGACTTCAATCCTTGTAAATGTATTGAGGCTTGTTTTAGGGGCTAGCATATGGTCTAACCTGGAGAATGTTCTGTATATACCTCAGAAGAATGTGTATTCTGCTTTTGTTGGGTAAAATGTTCTGTGGATGTCTGTAGGTCTTGGTTTATGTTGTGTTCAAGTCTTTTATTTCCTTGTCGATCTTCTAATTGTTCTACCCATTACTGAAGGTGGGTAATGAATGGACTACCCACTATTATTGTCGAATTGTCTGTTTCTCCCTTAAATTCCGTCAGGTTCTGCTTCATGCATTTTGGGGCCCTGTTATTAGGTACACACACACAGACACACATATATTTATAACGGCTGTGTCTTTTTGATTGATTGGCCCTTTTAATGTTATAAAATGTCTCTCCTCCTCTCTAGTAATAGTTTTTGTTTTAAAGTCTACTTTTCTGATATTAGTATAATCACTCCAGCTTTCTTTCAATTGCTGTTTGCGTCATATACCTATTTGCATCTCTGAATCTTAAGTATGTCTCTTATACATAGTATATATAATAGTTGGATCCTGTTTTTGTTTTTTTTTTTTTGTTTTTTTTAGACAGTCTCACTTTGTTACCCAGTTGGAGTGCAGTGGTGTCATAATAGCACACTGCAACCTTAAACTCCCAAGCTCAGGCAATCCTCCTGCCTCAGCCTCCCAAGTAGCCATACCTGGCTAATTTTTTCTATTTTTTGTACAGACAGAGTCTCATTCTTACTCAGGCTGCTCTTGAACTTCTGACCTTAAGCAGTCCTCCTGTCTTGGCCTCCCAGAGTGCTAGGATTACAAGCATGAGCAACCACGGCTGGCCATGATCCTGTTTTATGTTCAGTTTTATAGTCTCTGCCTTTTTATTGGATTGTTTAGTCCATTCATATTTAATGTTAATACTGCTGTAGTTAGAGTTATAAATCCAATTTTATATTTTGTTTTCTATGTCTTATGTCAGTTTTTGTTCCTCTGTTCTTTATTACTGCTTTCTTTTGCATTAAGTGACTATTTTCTAAGGTGGCATTTTAGTTTCTTTAACAATTCTTTTCACTATACTTCCTTGAGTTATTTTCTTAGTGGTTGCTCTAGGGTTTATCATATAAATCTTAACTTACCAGATTTATACTAACTTATTTCAAATTTATACTCTATTTCAGTGTAATAATAACTCAGTTTCCGTAAGATATAGAAACATTACTGCTATATAGCTCTATTCCCTCTTCCCTCTTTTTTGTGCTGTTGTTACACATATTCCATCTATATATGTTGCACACTGAACTATGCATTGTTATAATTGTTATTTTATGTATTTTAAAGATGAGAGAAGAAAGTAAATCAGTGTATATTTACAGAGTTAGCTATATTAGCCTTTTTACTTGCTGTATCTGGTTTTCGTTTGTTCCTGTAGATTTGTGTTACCATTTGGTGTGTTTCCTTACTCCGGGATCTCTCTACTCCCACCAGCTCCTCTGTGCTGTTATTGTCAACCATATTGCATTTCTTTAGGCTATAGGCCTGACAATACAATTGTATACATGTTGTTTTATACAGTTACTTTTTAAATCAATTAAGAGAATGAAGGAAAAGAAATATGCATTTATAGTATCTTTTATAATTACTTTTAGTGGTGCTATTCATTTGTTTTATGAGGATTTGAATTGGTTTGGGGTCATTGCTTTCAGCCTGAAAAACTTTCTTTAGTATGTCTTCTTAGGCGGGTCTATAAGCAATAATTCTCTCAGTTTTTTTTTCTTTAGGAATGTATTTCATCTTCATTGTTGAAAAATAGTTTTCCTGAATATAAAATTGGTTGAGGTTTTTCTTTCAGCACTTTGAATATGCCATTTCCTTGCCTCTGGCCTCATTGATTCTGATGAAAATTCAGCAGTTATGTTATTGGGAGCACCTGACTTCTGAAAGCTGATATATTGCTGGGGCCTGGAGGCCACCGTATTTATGAATGGGGTATTTCACTTACCGGGTTTCTGAAAAGTTACTTATACTTCTGTAGTGTCCCAAAGTTGATCTGGCTTTAGTGACAGTATCCTTTACTTGAGAAGACTTGACTTCTAAGGCATCGTCCTGCATAAAGTCCAACAAAACATTTCACACGGTTTTGGCAAAGAGCAAATGAAAGGAGAAGGCATCATGATACTCTAGAAAGACCAAGGACTTTACAGTGAGAAAGACCCGAGTTTGACTCTCAAACAGTAGATGATGAAATCAATTTAGTGAATTTCACTCAGTATTTGTTTCAGGATACAATCAGCCCTCCGCATCCGTGGATGCAAGCAACCACGGATTGAAGATATTTTTTTAAAAAATTGTGTCTGTATTGAACATGTACAGGCTTATTTTTCTTGCCATCATTCCTTAAATAATACAGTATAATAACTGTTTACATAGCATTTACATTGTGTTAGGTATTATAAGCAATTGTGTATGGGAGGATGTGCACAGGTTATAGGCAAATACTATGTCATTTTATATCAGGGACTTGAGCATCCATGGATTTTGATATCCAAGGGAGGTCCTGGAACCAGTTCCCCACAGATACTGAGGGACAACTGTATATGTGTGTGTGTGAGCGAGTGTGTGTGTGTGTGTGAGTGTGTGTGTGTATGCATGGATGAATGGGAGGGTAGGTAGGTGGGTGAGTGGTTGGGTGAACGAATTGATGGCTGGCAGAAAAACAGAATATACCAGGTTGCCATATAAAGATTTATTTGTAGCTGTGAGTCATGGTCAAAAATGTTTGAAAACTCCTGTCCTAGTCCATTTATTGGCTTGGAAGACGGCCTGCTCTGGGATTTTTCCAGTATTGGAAGGGGCTCTCTTTGTCCTTGATTATATCCTAAGCACTTTTCTCTCCTGCCTCATTAGTCTCTTAGCTCTATTTTACTTTTCAACAGAACAAATCTGTGCCCAACTCATTGCTATCCCTTCAAAATTGTTGCATGTAGCCACTACCTCATACAAACTCTCATACAGCCAAGGTGACAGGAGTTATATGCAATTTCCTGTCTTTTTCAGTCTACCCTCAAATGCCTCTCTTATCAGGAAATGCTAACAATGAGTTTGTTAGAAACTTTCAATTCACATTTTTAGCAATTCTGAGACTTTACATGAATGATTCATTCATTCATTTCTGGAGAGCATGACTTTGTATTCAGCAAAGTTTGGGCGAGTCAGTAATTATAAATGAAACAGAAGGGCAGGCAGGTGAAACTGTTTTTGCTAAGTTGTTGAACACATCTATGCTGGATAGTCTCAGCAGGCACAATTATTCTGATTGAGCTGGTCATTAAAGCTTGCTTTGCCAGAAAATAATGCGGTGGAGAGTTCTGTCAAATTGTTAACTATGCCTTTAGAATGAGTGATTCCTACAGCTGATGAAATATTTTTTTATTAACCTTCAAGAGGCATTGAAATGATGAAGCTCAAGCTTTAACCAGATTTTTTGGGAACACATCCAACCTTGTTTCAGAGATTTTGCTCTGTCTTTGTAGAAATTCAGAAGAGTGCACTGACATCCTTTAGGAGCATTAGCCGAGACCACTTTCTAGATCCTGGACTTGATGTCCTACCACACTCCACCTGTGCCACCGTCCTATTCCTTCCCATGCCCTAAGCCTGTCCCATATAACCCTTGTCCATGAAGTGCAGACTCATTTTAACAAGCAGAGTTAATTAGGTTGGAAGAAAACAGCCAAAGAACACCAAGCAGCACCTCACATGTGAGTGACTCGAAAATTACCTGCCTTCTTGGTGCATCTGTCAGTGGCTTCCTGCACAAGAAGACAGTCCAGAGATCTATTCGAGGGGCTCAGTGGAACACTATTGAGTCACGGAGCATCTTCCCAATGTGTCTAGCTCTGGGGATCCTCAGGGATCCAAAGTGCCCAGGACGAAAGCAAGATGCCAATTTACAGTCCCAAGGCTTGAACCTGGGAGAGAAGGTAACGAGTTCTGGGGTTTTGCCTGAATCCCAGCATTTGCACCAGCTCCTGGGGTAGCGTTTGAGCCTTTCTTCCCGATCGCAATTGTGAGGCTGTGTCATAGCTGAGCTTCTCTGTGCTGCATGCTTGTTCTTCCCTCCCTCTCTCCACTGGCCTAAAACTGCCGGTTGCAGAATGAATTGCTACATATTGATTGTTCACTTTGTTTCTCATTACCCACACATTCTCCTTAAGCGCTTACTCTGGATGGACGTGTTTGTGAGTAAGAGGGGAAGAAGTAACAAGTATTTTTGTGCTTCACTTCAGGATGAGGCAGGGACACATTTTGATGGTTTGGATGCTTAATTTATTTGGTAGCAGCACTTAATCAGCTTTTTATTTATGAAAAAGAATATATAGTTTGTGTGAGAGAGAGAATATGAATAAGGTTTATACCAGTGAACAGGTATTTATACTGTGGCTAGAAAAGTGAAATTCCTAGAGTCTTTGAAAGCCAGGAGAAAAATTAAAACATACAAAGTTATAATTTGGCCTCTCTAATTTCATTTGTTTCAGTCCCTCGTTTGTGTTGTTACTGAAGTAACACAAGTTTGAAACACAAGCGTGATCCTTCTGTTCCCTCCTTAGAGTCGCTTCTGGGAGAATCGGAGCAGCATGGGGCGTCAGGACGGTAAATGTGCACTTGAGTCCTGGCTCAGCCGCTTACCCTCTGGGTGACCTTGAGCCCATGACTTAACCCCTTCAGCCCTGTGTTACCCATCTGTAGAGCGAGGATGATGCCTCCCATGCAGAGCCATGGTGTAGCTGCCATCACGCCACGTGTGTAAAGAGCAGCACGTGGTGAGCGTTCTAGTCGATTGGCACGGCTGTGGCTGCGTGTCATTGATGTGAAGCGTCCCCTCCAAGCCTCCAGCACCCTCATGGCATCCGTGGTGTGGCCCTCGCCAGGTCGTCAGCTTGATTTTTGTAACCCTTCTCTTCTCCTCTCTGTCTGGTTTGGTTTTAGTCCACCCACTCCTAGTATGTTGGAAGGAGCCAGAAAATCCTGTGAAACTAACACCAGGCAGTTTGGCTATTTTTAAGCGCCTCTGGCCAAAAATTTAATGGGAAGAAAGCTTGGCTAAAAGGTAGTTTGGGGGGGTTGGCTTCCCACTTCTCCCATTAGCACAAAAAGTTGAGAACCAGTGAGTGTCAGGACATCCTCCAAAATGAGAGTGCTGTTTCATGAACGGCACCTAGAGTTCTGACTGCGCGAAGTGTCAGGGAGTGAAAAATCGCAGGTCTCTTCCTCCCTTGCTGCCCACGCAGTAAGGAGCAATGAAATCTATGTGGTCTTCAAATCTGTGTGAAATAAAATAGGAAATATGCAGACTTTAAAGGCTAAGATTTGGCATAATGCAAATCAAAATGAAATGTCATGAGTCACTGGTGCTTTCACCCGCAGCTTTGAGATCTTTACGACCATGGCTGCTGAGGAAGGCAGGCTGCATGAACGCCGTTTAGAATGGCTGAAGACTGATGTTTCATAAGAAAAATGGCAACGAGAGCAATTTCCCTGAGGGTCCATAAGTACTAATTCTGCTTAATGTGAAAGTTCCTCAGTAACTCTGGGTTCTTCATAGAAATATGCATGCGAAGTTCTGGGAGTCTGGCAGTCTAGAGCCAGTCTAAGAGAGAACCGGTCTGCAGCGTTTACAGACAGAATGAGAAAATGTGTCCCCAGGGCTTAAAAAATATGTAGTGTTCAGGTAAGAGGGTAGGAGTGGGGAGCTAATGTAAGCTGCGGCTTTGTTCTAGTCCAGTTGAATTTAAGTACCTAAGTAAGTATTAATCCTCCCTTTTGTGCCAGCTTTCTCTCTTTTCCATCTGTCTTTCCCGTTCCTACCCTTTTTGTTGCACATATGACTTCTGACACCTCAGGGATAAAATTGCTCTTACTAATCAGTTGTATGGTGGGGTGGTTTGTTTGGGCGTGGAGAGGGTCTCTCCCCTCTGTCTTACCCATTCTTTGAGCCTGTTCCCCTGAAAACATCAAAGAAGGAAGAAGACAGTAGAAAGGGAAGAGCTGAGGTTGGCTAAATCAACACGGTTTTTCTTAGGAAATAAGTTATCATCATCTTACAAGCTGGGGGCAGATGTGTGTTTTTTTTTTTTTTAACAAGTTAAATGTTGTATCATGCGTGGTTGACATTTCCTGGAGAATTTTGGGTTCAGCATTTCAGTAGGAAGTACCAGCTGAAACTCTGGGTTCTCACCCTTCATTACCGCCATGCGCCTTAGGTGATATAAAACCTTAGAATCCACATTCATGCAAACCATGGCGTGGCCTTCCCAGTGTATCTGCTCTGACGTTTGTGTTGTTTTCCTCTGCCTGCAGCCTTCCTAGGCTCTCCTGAAATAGCCACAAAATCCTCAAACTCGTTGCTATTTTCAGACCTGCTTCCACTTAGAATAATTAGTTTCAATCATTACTCACAAGTTTAGTGCCTAATTTGGAAAGAAGTGCTTACTTTATTTGCCCTAAAACTGTCCTTTTTTAGCTTCAAAGAACTAGCATTGCACGCATTACTGGGCTGGGTGCTTCTCGCCTGCATGCTCAGTAGCCATGTGTGGAGAGAACTCTGTGAATCCTCCCTGTCTAGAGGTGGCCTGCCCAGGCCCCAGGGTGGACACTGACTTCCCGCGTCCCCCTGACCGAGGGCTCCACAGGGGACGGGCAGCTTGACAGCCATGGCTGAGAACAGCACCTGGTGCGTGCTCGATCCTGTGTGTGTTCAGTGCAAGAGCAGTTCCTCTTCTTTACCTTCAACATCTAACCCATCACCCACGTCACTGTTTTAAATTATTGAGGTATAATTCACATAACATAAAATTAGCCATTAACCATTTTAAAGTGAACAATCCAGTGGCATTTAGTGTGGTCACTGTGTGTGGAACCATTACCTCTGTCTAGTTCCAAGACATTTTCATGATCTAAAGAGGAAACCTCGTTATCTATTAAGCAATCACTCCCCGTCCTCCTCTCCCCCAGCCCCTGGCAACTACCGATCTGTATCTGTCCCAAATGGGACTTTCCTGTTCGGGATATTTTGTGCAAATGCCGTCTTACAGTAGGTAGCCTTTTGTGTCTACCTTCTGCCACTTAGTGTAATGTTTTCAAGGTTCATCCACGCTGCAGCATGTATCTACTTCATTTCTTTTTTAGGGATGAATAATATTTTATAGACACACTACATTTTGTTTATCTATTTTTCTTTTGACGGGCATTTGCATTGCTTCCATCTCCATCTTTTGGCTATCGAGAATAGTGCTGCCATAAAGATTCATGTACTATATTTGTTTGAATACTTCTGTTACTCCTTTTGGGCCAAGTCACATGAACTCCTAATTATCTCTCAAGTTTGCCCTCTCTTCTCCCCCTAATCAAGCTGCTCCCATCTCTTACTGTACTACCCACCTGGTATTTTTGTGACCATTTGACTCTTTCCCAGCCTGTACTCTAAACTGCAGCCCACAGCCTTTTCAAAATGTAGGTCCCCTGCTCACACCTTGCAGTGATTCTAGGATTGCTCATAGGATAAGGAACAAGCTTCTGTCGGGGAATGTGGCGACCTGCATGGCCTCTTGGCCTCTGTGCTGTAGCCACGCTGGCCCCTCTGTCCTACAAACTCTTCATGCTTTACCCTACCACAGGCCCTTTGCACATGCTACCTACCTTGCTGAAATGCTCTTCCCTCCTGTTGGCCTGATTAACTCCTCTTATCCTTGCGTTCTGAACTCAAGCACCACCTTTTTGGGGAAGCTTTCCCCAGTGAAGTCAGACCCCCTCCCCCAACCCCGCCACCATCCTGGCTGCACACAGACTCCTGAACCACTCCTGTGTGGCACAGGTCCCAGCTGTAGCTTTATACATGGGTGATTACTTGATTGATAAGTGGCTGCCTCCTTCTCCACCCCCACGCCTTCATCCCAGCACTGTAAGCTTGGGTTGGACAAAGGACCACATCTCTTTTGCTCACCATTGATAGCTCCAGAACTGCTGTGGGCTGAATGTCTATGTGCCCCCAGACTTCATGTACTGAAGTCCTAATCCCCAATGCGCTGGTACTTGGAGATGTCGGGTCTTTGGGCAGCAGTTAGGTCATGAGAGTGCAGCCTTCATGAATGAGATTAGTGCCCTTATAAGAAGAGACTTGAGAGAAATGGTCTCGCTCTCTCTCTGCGCCATGCGAGGACACAGGAAGAAGGCAGCCATCTGCAGACCAGGAAGTGGAATCTCACCAGGAAAAGAATCAGATGGAACCTTGATCTTGGACTTCTAGGCTGCAGAACTGTGAAAATTAAATGTTTATTGTTTGAGCCACCCGGTCTCTAGTATTCGTTTTAGTAGCCCAAACTAAAGCAAGAACCTGGCCCAGGATGGCCACCTAGTTGGTGCTAGTTAATTTTTATTGGATGATTGGGTGAATCCATTCTCCTCCTCACGAGAGAATATTAGCAACCACAGTTTCCCGTCTCTCTCTCCATATCTGCTGTGCTTTATTTTAGGGGGCTCTACCTCCCAGCATGCGGTGTCCTGGCTCTTGGCCCCACCATTACTCTTGCCTACTTCCTCAGCTGGTGTATTCTGGGAATTGTGTGGAATGTTGAAGGCAAGGTCTGTCTCTCTGTGGTCTAGGATGGAGCTGCCCTAGTCTAATAACCAGAAGAACATGTAGGGAGACTTGCTGGGTCCCAGGCCTGTGCTACCTGTTTTACAAATAGCAAACGCATGGAGCAGGAATGATTCTCTTCCCTTGTTACAGATGGGGAAACTGAGGCACGGACCAGGTGAGTCATTTGCCGAAAGTCAAAACTTTTGGTAAGTGAGAGATCCAGTTTGAATCCAGGCAGCCTTTCTCTTGAGTCTGTGTTCCTAACCTCACTATTAAATAATGAATGGACCCCGCTTAAGCATTCAGGGTGTGGAAGGACTCTTCTCCATAGAAGACAAATCCGTGTGATAGCTATGGTGTTTGCTGCTAGAATCTGGGTGGGTTTGTTTAAAGCACCAGCATAGACAGTAGACATTTCCACTGGTTCTGGCTTGGCAATTCCACAGTCCTTTTAAACACAGAGAGACCAAACTACTCAGCTTGCTTGGGGCTTCACACACACCTGAGGATTCTAACAAATACAGGTTGACATCAGTACAAATTCTCTGAAGAGCCATTTTATTATGAACAAAGCTAGAGGGAAAAAATTAAGGTGAGGATTGTGTATCTTCAGATACAAGAAACTAAGCTATTTATGAAGACCCTCCCCTGTTCTGTCAGTCAGAGATTAAAAAGAGTCAAGCCAGGCATGGGGGTGTGTGCCTGTAGTCCCAGCTACTTGGGAGGATCGCTTGAGTCCAGCAGTTGGAGACCAGCCTGGGCAACATAGTGAGACCTTGTCTCTTAAAAAAAAAAAGAAAAGAAAAAAAGAGTCACGTCCTTTCTGATCATACATTTCAGAGGGTTAATGTCCTTGGCCATTCACTGCCTAGGTCTAGGGACCTAGATAGTGCACCACCCGTTTATCACAGGTATATATATTAAAACAAAACACAACAAAAACAAATTCCCGATTTACTTTAGAAACAAAAACATTATAATTTGAAGCTCTAACTTAGGATTTTTTTTAACATGTACATGAAAATCATTTTGAGCCTGTGAGGCCATAATGGGTGAGATTTTATTGCTACCTTACGTGATTTTAGGATGTTTATAGTAAAATAAAATGAATCTTAAAAAGGTAGATATTCTTTCCAGTCAACAAAACCTTCACCACCAAGGGGAAGGCATGCTATACAACGGCGCGTTAGACGGCCCACGAAGTGATTTTTGAAGAGTTTGTGATATGACACAGTATAAGTGGGAAAAGCAGAACCCAAAAATGTGTGTATGTGTCTATGTGAATAGACAGATAAACTATATTGATAAAATGCTTCGGAAACAGCCTAGAAGGAGTTCCACCAAAATTATTAGCTGCGGTGGTCTTTGAACAATTATTAATATTAATTTTTTCTCTTTCTCTTCTTTATAAATTATCCTGAGCTTCTGTTTATTTATAGCAGGACATAAGCCTCAACTTAGAGAAAGAAAGAAAGCCCACGGAATTACTGTCAAAGTCTTAACTCCCATCTAGGATTAAGAGTCTCAGCATCCAAAGACCGTTGGAGAGGAACAGAACCTTTGGAAACATTCCTCAAGGGCAAAATAGGTGATGAGCGTGACACTGACGATGATGGGGACAGTGTGGAGTGGAGAACCCCTCCGGAGAGCTTTCGTGCCACCCGCGTCTCCCTTCCTGGTCCTGACTTTACTCCAGTCTCTGCCAGCTCTCCAACTCCTTGCGCTCACTTTTACAATTGCCCTTGCAAAAAAAAGTTGTAATTGCCCTTGAAAGGTTTTGTTTGTTTGTTTTGTTTTGGTGTCCCCTTCGCTTCTTTTTAACCATCTCGTTCAGGAGACATGTGATTGGTATCTTTCGGAACCAGCCGTGTGACAGGAGTGCATGTGGGTGTCACTTCCCTTGATTCTGTAAGAGCAGCTAATAATTAGCTGGTGCGGGGGCTGAGCGAATGTCTGTCTGCTTTTGTCTTCCTCCGCATGGGAAGAATGTTTAAACAAGGATGGATGGTCATCCGCAATTCCTTGCTGGCCCCCAGGGGAGAAGCACGTGAGGAGCTGCCCTGCAAGTGGCTCCTGGTGACCAAGGAGCTGGAAGCCCATCGCTTCTCTCCGCGAAGAAGGTTGGGGCCGGAGCTTCTGGAGCAGGGCTCCCTGAGAGGCTCTGAATGTCCAGCCGCATGACATGGGTGTGGCCTGCCAGTCCCTGTCCCCTCCTGGGAGGAAGGCCGTCTGATGGCCGACCTCCCTGTGAGCTGGTCATCGAGGCCGTGTGACACGAGGCGTCAGTGACGAAACTGAGCTCAGGAGGGTGGTGGCTGTGCAGACTTTAGTTCCAGAGAACTCGGAAGCCGGACGGTGTGTGGTGCGTGTGCACACACGTGCTCACACCATCTCATGGGTCAGGCGGTCCAGTTTGTGTTTTCTGCGTGCATCAGAGTTGGCCACACCTGGGTTTTCATCCTGCCTGGCCCACTTCCTGGCAGTGGGAAACACGGCCGCGTTACTTTTCTGAGCTCCATTTTCCTCGAGTGTCAAATGGGAGTATTGTTATCTGCCTGGCGGGGTTGTCATTAGGACTGAATGTGACCATTGTGGGAAGTGCCTGCCACATACCTGGCGCTTAGTGAACGTTGGTTCCCTTTCGCTCCCATTCCTCCTCCTGGCTCTGTGTTCTGCAGGATCCAGACGCTAACCAGGTTGTAAGTCGTTGGCCACCTGTGTCTCACCACTGCTGGATTTACCCAAATTAGCCTTTTAGGATTACTACCTGCTAGAAGGAAGCTCTTATTACAGGAAGTTCAGCAAGGGGTCTTTAGGGGGACTGGGGGACGGACGAGGAAAGCTGACGCCGTTTTTAGAAGGGTGGACTTCTTGTTTGGGGAACTAAGCCTCTGGAAAATTAACCCAACGTCCTGTTGGCGTCATCTTCTCCATGGAGTTCACACAGCGATTATCATAGAGAAGGAGGGAGAAAGGAGTTCTAATGTTCATGAGAGGCATATATTTGCCCTCCCGGTTGTACACTCACAGCCCCCACCTTTACCTGGTCTCCCTCCCCTCCTCCCGGAGTTCTAGAATCACACAGTTTTAGAACTGGAGGGAGGGGTCATCTTCTCCCATCTCTTCACTTTACACATGGGGAGACTGAGGCCCAAAGAAGCTCAGTGACATGCGTGAGGGGCTTCTGGGCTCCTCTCCGTCCAGCCCAGGAAGGTGGCCCTCTGAGGAAACTCTCGGAGCTATGAGGAAATAGCCCGGTTCTTTCTTTCGGCATTGGAAGAGGACAGTTGCTCACTGAGCCTCCCAGCGGCCAAGGGAATGCCCTCCCTGTTGTCCCTCCTCAGGCTCCTGGGCATGAGGGTCCAGAGTGGCACATTGCCCTCTGCCCCACCTCGGGCCTGTCCCCCCTGGGACGTGCACCTGCTTTTGCATTGGCGCAGAGGTGGCCACACCTCGTCCTCGTAAGCCGAGGAGCAATCTCCTCTTCTCCCATAAAGACTGAGGGAGAACGGAGGTTGAAATCCTCTTAGCTTTTGCTATGTGTCCGTGCTACATCCTGTGTGCAAGCCCGTCTCTGCCCAGACGTGTGCCTGGGCCCGTACCGCCTCTAATAACCATGCAGGCGCTGAGATTTCTACCCTGTAGGCCATATGGCTTTTCAAAATACCAACATCTTGATATTTGAAATGTAGTAGAAAAACTTCGTAATAGGCTTATTTGTTATATTTAGGAGGCCAAACATGGTTAATATTTAGTTTACACTTAGATGTAATTTGGCTTTTGCATTGCTCAGTTTTTTTGCAGAATATGTTGACATTTTTTAATGACCCTAAGCATTCCTTAGTTTCACTCTGCATGTGATTATTTACAGATATCTGCAGGTGTCCCAGTTTCTAATATTGGCTGTAACATTCTCCAAGGGCTTGGAGATCCTGGCAAGGTTGAGCCTTTGCTTACCATGAACATTTCTAAAAATGTCGTCTCTGTCCTTTGCCCTGTTTCCTATTGTATTCAAATGAGAGTTCAGTCTCTTGACCTTGCATGACCTATGATGGGGCTTCTTTCTCCTATGGTGGCAGTTTATCTTTTTCAGGAGATCTCACCTGTGCTTCTTCATTCACCAAAATAGATTGCATTTTCAATCACTGCCGCTGAGAGCACAGAGGAAATTGGTTGTTACCGTGTGGAAAACTCATTGTCCAAGGGAAGTCACGTCCAGAGTCAGGAAAGCAAGTGAAACACCCAAGTCTGTGAAGCCAAAGCAGCTTCATCTGGAAATTTGACCCAGAGTGTTCAAAGTGAAAACAGGTCCTCCCCACCCATGCAGGAAGCAGGATGCAGACGGCCATTTGGAGTTTGCTTTAAAATGCCTGCCAGTCCGCTTGGTGTTCTGTCTGCAGCTAACTGTGGCAACACATCTTTATAAACTGCTCAGAGAGCCCCAGGTCCTGTTTTAACTTCACTGCAGGGGGAAGACCAAAGGACTTCTGAGCTTGTGGGTAGCTGGACAGGCCACCAAGTGAAGTTGGAACACCTTTATTATTTTTATTTCCCAGTCAGTACCAGATGATTTGAGGAATATTCTTTTCAGAAAAAGGAAGGCGTCAAAGTAAGGGAAAAAGTCCAAAGGTCAACAGGCAAAAATCAGTTGGTTTTTAGCCTTGGAACCGTTTGTCACTGCAGAGATAAGCAGAATCAGCTGACCCAGGGCAGACCCGAGATGCAGCACATCCTAAGGTCACAGCCAAGGGAGCTGTGTCTTTTAGGACTTGGCATGTGCAGATGCCAGCACCTTGGGCACCTTGGAGATTGGAGGTAAAATGTCTGACTTGGAGGCCCTTGTTGCTGAGCCCACGGCGGGTGGTGGTGACCGAATCTCCTCTCCCTTCTGACCAGCTGGCTGTGTGTGCTAGGTAGTGGTGACTTCACCCGTCTGGCCCGATGCTAGAAAAACAAGTGGAGCCCACGGTAGTTCTAGTAACTTATCCTGAGAAAGAGAAGCCATAGGTGGGATCCCAGGAGAGATCCCTTGATTCATTCACTCAGCAAATACCTGTTGCAGGTGGTAATTACCCACCACTTTATCTCACAGGGTATCTATTAAAAGAGCCACAAGAGAGACTTCCAAGGTGTGGGCTGAGAGAGCTAACATGATATTTATTTGTTTTGAATAATAAAAGGTGTCTTTCCAGACCCTAGGTGTTAAAACTAGAAAGGCTGATTAAATCTTAATCAGTAATTGCCTAATCTCCTTTGGGCTTCTCAAACTTCAGTTTAGAATTGCTTGGGGAACTTGTTAGGATTACAAACCTTGGCCCTAACCTCAGAGGTTCTGATTCAATCAGGGATGGGGTCCACTAATCATTGGTTTTAAAAACAAGAACCAGTGTAATTCCAATGGGAACAGGTGAGCTAGTCACTGGGGTTTTAGAAACCCGGGTGGAGGGAGGGTGGCTTTATTTGGGGGCCGCAGATCAGAAAGACCTGGGAAATACATGCCGTTCCCGTTCCGTTCTGACCCCTTCTGCCCTGGTGAGCCACTTTTACTTATGAGAGTATTATTTCTTCCTCCTATGGGTGAAGCAGAAAATTTGAGAACCGGCTGCTCTAAATAAAACAATGGAAGGCAGAGTTCAGGTTGAAGGCTCTCAGAGGATGCTTTTGTTTTTCTTTGAAATTTTTGAGAAAAAGGATCTAAGGATTTGGCAAATGGGGTCTGGCTCCAACCCTTTAGAACCTGCCCGACTCCACCTGTTCCACTTGTTGGGACCAGGAAGCAGAGCACGAGGAGCCGGCCCTGGCTCAGACATCCTGCTGACACTTATCAGCCGTGTAATCTTGGGTTTAAACTCAAACTTGGGCTTAACCTTTGTGTGCAGCACTTTGCTTATGAATAACTGGAATCTGCCTGCCTCCTGTGGGCTGAGCCAGGGATAGTAGAGATGGCATATACAACAGCATCCGCCTTGGTGCCTGTCAACAGGAAGGCTCTAAAGTGGGCTTCTCAAAGCTGGAGTTGCTTGGAAATCACCCTGAGACCCTGTGAAAATGTGGACTCTGATGCAGCAGGTCTGGGGCAGACCTGAGAGTTTGCACTTCCAGCAGGCCTCCAGGCAAGGTCAATGCCGCTGGTCCGTGGACCACACTTTGAGTAGCAAGGGTCTGAAAGGTGTGCCCCTCCCTAGGTTTGCTGTGAACTGTCAGTGCAAATAGTCAACTAACTTAACAAACTACAATTCTTTTTTCAGTCCTAGGAATAGGAGAAAATATTTACCTTTTACTTAACTCTGATCCTGAAATTTGGGGCACAGAATGCTTTCAGCCATAAACACCAATTTCCCTGGTCTCTCAAATTATGATTGTTCCCAATAACAACTGCAGTATTGAAGAAGAAGGCAGAGCAAGGGGTGATTTGCTCTGTGGGCTGGGAGGGGTTACCAAGAGCACGGCTTCAGATGTGCAGGATAAAGGTGGTCCTTAGGGGTCAGGGATTGTGTCCTTGGGGCACCTAGAGCTTGCCTGTGACTTAAAGGTTTTTAAAGGAAAACAAAAAAAAAAATGAGAACATCTTTCCTTCTTCCATGAAATCAACTTTAACTAAATGTCAGCATCTTCTGGAGGGGCTGTTAAAATGCAGAATGTTGGGCCACACCCCCAGAGCCTTTAATTAAGTAGGTCTCAGGTGGAGCCTGAGAATTTGCATTTTCAGCAGATTCCTGGGTACTACTGAGGATTACCACATGACTAGTAGAAAAGACGGTCTTTGAGAGCAGTGAGGATGGAAATCGGTGCTGTCAGCCTGGGCTACCTCCTCACAGTTCTGACCCCTCCCATGAAAGTGGCATTGCCAGGAAGGGGTGTCTAAGCTGGGGTGCAGTTTGGGGTGTGAATGGGAGATTCACCTGTGCTTGGGTATCTGACAGTCCTCCTGAGGATTAGGAGAGATTAGACTTCTGGAAAGGGAGGACCATCCTGATGGCACAGCTGCCTGCAGACAGTGAGTCCCAGCACCGGTCCCCCAGGGCTGGGGCTCTCTCATCTACCTGTTTGGCTGATCACCTGGGGGAACTTTTTAAAAACAGAGCTTCCCGGGGTGCATCCTGAGAGATTCTGGTGAGCCGCTCAGTTAGGGTGGCCCTGCGTGGAGAACGGCAAAGCACCACGTGGGCGTCGGAGAGCTGCTCTCGTTTTTAATGGTTCTTGGATTCAACTCTAATGATTACTCAGCAAGCAAATGACTCCCCCGCTAGGAAATTGGACCCTTCGTGAAGTACATTTGCTCGCTAGAACCCTAAAGTTATAGTCAATAAATTCCGGCTGCATTTTCTAAAGTGTTTTATTTCCCATCTGAGGATGGCTCCCTGCCAGGAGCATCTGGCCGGGGGGATTCATCTGGGGTGAAGCCCACACCCTGCCCGGGAATAACACTGTCCACGGCCACTCTGCACTGGGCAGTGTTGAAAAGTGGAACCAATAAAAGTTACTGATAACCAAGTTCCAGAGAAAACACTTCCCAGACACACTCAGCAGCATAGAGTGTATCTGCATGCAAAAAGTCAGGTTAAAATTTGGGAAATTACTTAGATAATAGTCCAAGGAGGAATTCCCCCTTCTGTTTGTCATGCACAGATTTGAAGACTGTGGTCTTCCCTTGAGTGTCCTGACTCAACTGGCAAATGCTTGAGAGCGTCACTGGATGCTGTGCTCTGTGCCAGGTGGGGGTTTATAAAGGTGACCCAGGTATAGTCCCTGTCCTTGTGGAGCCCACTGCTAGGGAAAGACAGAAACATAAGCGGCTAACTGTAAAAGCAGCAGAACTCCTGGAGTAGCCCATTTCTAAAGTAGTTCTCCCCATACCCTCCCTCCCCTCGCCCAGTTTCGTTTTCTCCACTGCACTTGGCACTATCAAAATGACTGGCTGTACCTGCTTGTACCTTGTCTTCCCCCTTACACAGGAAGCAACGTGAAGGCAAAGACCAGACCTTTAGAACCTGGCCTCTCCTGGCCATTGGATGTGGGCCACCCCGAATGGCACGAGGGCAGCTCTCTGGAGCTGAGGCGTTCTGGAGGGGGCTGCTGGCTGCCGGCTGTCTGCCCACACCCTGCCAGGATCTGGGCAGATGCTTAGGGAGGACCTGGGCAGCCGCAGTGGCTCTCAAACCTCGGCATGCATCAGAATCCCCTGGAGGGCTTGTTAAAACTCAGATGGTCGGGCCCATCCCGGAGTTTCTGATCCAATAGGTCTAGGATGGAGCCAGAGAATTTCTAATAAGTACCCAGGTGATACTGAGGCTGCTGGTCCCTGGACCACACTCGGAGAACCACAGGGTGGTAGGCGCATCAGCATGGCCAGGATGTTGTGCCTAGTGGATAGATGCAGGGTGGCTCCAAAGACAGGGGGGCTTCTTTGAAGCTATGCCAGTGACCCAGGTGAGAGAGACAGGACTCCGAGACAGACTCCAGCAGAGGTACTGGAGAACAGAAGGGGGGATCCAGACATGCGACAGTCGATCAGTGGGCAGGTGGGAGGAGAGGGAGGAGTCAGAGCAGCCGGAAGGATGGAAATGCCATGGACTGGGACAGCCATGGGGTGGGGAAGGGGAATAGCATGTTCCCTTTGGGACCTGCTGGCTTGAGGACCTGCTAATGGGACCTGCAGATGGAGGTGTTAAGGAGACAGTTGGAAACACAGTTCAACACTCTGGAGAAATCTGAGTGGTGGATACAGATTCTGGGGTGTTCCAGGTGGAGGCGTGAGCTGACGCGGTGGGGCTGAACAAGAGTCGTTAAGGGCAGCTCATTAGAGGGAAGGAGCGGTGGTGTGCTCAGAAGGAAGCCAAGAGGCCCTTGCTTGTAGGGGGGCAGAGAAAGAGACACGGGGTGTGCCCCAAGGCACGTGAAGGGACAAGTGGGCGTTACTGGGCAGGGGCAGTACCAGATGTTGGAGCATCTCAAAAACTGGGCCAGAATCTGACCAACTCTGGGGACTCCTTAAAGGGACCAACCCTACGAGAGGGGTTGTGTTTGAGGTGTGAGTTGGAGGAGCTGGTCTACATACTTCGAAGTCGCAATGTTTATTTTGCCCTAGTGATAGTCATTTTATGTCCATCTTGGTGGAACGTGCATAAGCAAAAAGAAGTACACATGCTGTGTACACGCACGTGGGGCATAGTAGCCATCTGCGACAGAAGAAAACTATGGGGAGCCCTGTAGTGGTCCAGGCTGAAGCTGGGGGTCACTTTCTGCCCCTCTAAGCTGAGCCCCCAAGGAGGAAAGGCACCATGCATTCATTCATTTTTTTTCCTGTCTGGACCTGAGCCTGATCCAAATCCTCCTGGGACCTAGAATTCACTGCTTTTACAAGAATTAAAAGGATTCTGACAATGTTTTTTAAAACCGTTTGTGCAAAAATGCTATAGAGAAAATCAATTTCTATGCACTGAGAGTCCTCAGTTGGTAATTTGGTGTTTCATAGATGGACAGTTCACTTTTTAATTTGTGGTGCTTGTGTAGTCATCTGGGGCTCGGCAAACCCTGGTGTTTGGGGACACAAGGATGAAGTTCAACAAGTCCCTGAATAAGGCTGATGACACAGGGCCCGACTTCTCAGGTGGCCCCCGGGCAGGACTGCTGGAGGCGGGAACCCACGCTGAGTGTGTGACCTGTGCTCTGTCTTTGCAGTTCTGCGCGGAGCTCAACCAGCCCATCCTGCCCAACATCCGCAAGTGGAAGCGGCCCCGGGGATGCTGGAAAGCCGTCGTTGCTGAGAAGCCCTCGAGTCAGCTCCAGAAGGTGCCCTCATCTGCAAAACCTGGCCTTTCTCTTCATTTTATTTAAACATACTTTTTCCTCTAATCAAGGGCACTTAAAAATTTGTTTTGCCAATATCCTTGATGCATTTTTGCACTTCTGCCCAGTTTTTAAATCATTGCCATTCATTTCTAAATGCCCTGGTTCTCGTTTCATGTTTAGATCAGGAATGGATTCCTGCCCAGACGGAAACGGGGGCTCAGGGTGTTGGGAGGAGAGGAGAAATCCTGTTCTGGGCCAAGGCAGCAAATGGGTATTTCTGTCCTTTGTCCTTATGATCCCTTTGCCACAGTTCTGTCCACTGCCAAGTTTGTGGAGAGCCCATTATTTGTGGACTGAAAACTTCAGATTCACCTTGGTTCATACATGCATGAAGTATTTGCTTTCAGTGGTGGAAAATGTGCACATAGAAATGTTCCATTGAAATTTTCAGCAGATTTTGATTTTGAATTTTCTTTCATCGGTATCACCCATTTGGATATGGGCAAATCTCTGAATGTATACATTTTCCCTGTTACATATCATATTCAAGACCAGATATACTCACCATGGAATGTTTAATATCAGTGGAATTTTAGATTTTCAAAAGACTTCTGAAAAGTAATGAGTTGAAAAAAATGTGTCATTATATAATTCTCCTATAAATGCAGATTTTTTAATCTTTAGTGTAAGTTTACTATGCTTACGAACATGTGAATTATACTTATAGGACTGATTTTTATAATCTGGGTGCTTAAATCACAAATGTGTCCTGGATTCATTCTGTCACCCTGGGCTGGAGCACAGTGGTGTAATCATAGCTCACTGTAGCCTTGAACCCCTGAGCTCAAATGATCCTTCTGCCTCTGCCTCCCTATCAGCTGGGACTATAGGTGCACACCACCACGCCCAGCTAATTTTTAATTTTTTTATGTTCTCACCCTGGTCTCAAACTCCTAGGCTCGAGCAATTCTCCCACCTTGGCCCTCGAGAGTGCTGGGATTACAGCTTGAGCCACCACGCCCAGTCTACCTTGCTTTGTTAATAGCACTTTATATGTATGTAGGTGTCTAAGGGTTCACAAGGCTTTTATTGTCCGTTCAATACACTCTATTCTTTCATTCTACAAGTTATTAATGAAGGTCACTATGTACCAGGCACATATCTGTTCTGTGCCAGATAGCCATTGGTGAGAAAAACAGACCCAGCTGTCCAGCCCTGCATGTTTTACTCTTTGTAAGAGCCAGTGAGAATCCCAGCCTGACCTGGCCCCTCCCTCAGGGAGGTCACAGCCTAATGGAGGGACAAGACAAGTAACTACCTGCTGCTCCTCGTTGGGGCATCAAGGCCATTGGAAAATAACATGAGATTTGAGTTCCATCCACTCAAACCTCTGAGCCTCAACTCCTTCATCTGTAAAATGGGAGCAGTAGCTCTTCCTTAGCTCACAGGGAAGCTATAGGAGTTAAAAAGGTAATGGGCATTGGAATGAGTCAGTGGCGGGGCCCGGGCCGGGTCCTGGCAGGACGTGTGCCAGGCAGCAGGCTGGCCGGCCGCGCTGGACTGAGAGCTCACGCCTGCCTCGGTGTGCGGCTGGGGCCATGCCTGGCCAGTTGTTGCCGTGGAGTATTGTGGGCCCAGTGTGGCCAAATCTCCCAGTTTCATTTTAATGGGAAATTTCATGAATTTTAAACCCATGGACAGATAATCCAAAAAAATTTTCACAACACTGTGTGAATCAAACAAAATATATCTGCTGATGCTGAATGTTCGGTCTCTTCTCGAGACAAGCATGAGAAAGTGGTAGCATCCGCTGCCATTTCTCCAATGCCTGAAATTATTGTGCCCAGGGACCTTCTATCCGGTTCCCTGCCCTAGTGGGGCAGCTGAGAAAATGGAGACCAAGTAAGATGAAATGGTTTGCTCAAATTTACCCTTTTGCTATGTGAGGTGTGGCTTGGACGTGAGCCCTGTTCACTCTTTCCAGCTGGAAAGTCCGTGCTGTTCTGGGGGTGGGGGGTGCCTCAGCCAGGGGGAGCAGGACAGGCTCCCAGGAGGGGGTGGGAAGCCAGGGGTGGAGAGTGTGGGGGGCAGGCTGGGCAGCCTGAGGGGCAGTGCTGAAGAGGAGACACACCCACCGCGGAGGGGGGCACTGGGAGCCACTGAAGGATGTTAGGCAGAAGGTGACCTGGGCCATGCTTCCGGTGGGTCACTCCAGCACCGCAGCTGGGGAAATAAGCCCCCAGGCCAACAGGGCAGTCAGATTTACCTCACTTCACATGTGAGGAAACTGAGGTTTAGAAAAAAAAACGAGTGGCTCGCCAGGGTCCCCCGGCTAAGTGACTCAGGTGGGACTGAGATGCGGGTCTTCTAATTCTTAAACCAGTGCTGTCTCCACAGTGGGTGGGCAAGGAGATAATGCTAAAATATAGAAATGCACAGCATGCAAAACACTGTTCCTCCGATCATTCCCTCCCTCCCCTAAAAACACGCCTGTCAGGTGTGTGGCTTAGACCTGAGCTGACACTGGGGACTTAGTGGCAGCTGCTCAGGAGGACGGTTGTGCAGAGTCACTTCCTCTCATTTTGCAATGAGTAGGAGCGGTGATGAGCATCGCTGGCCACTGGGAAGCCACGCTGACCACTCCCGAGCGCAGGCACTGAGGAAGTGCTCTTGTGGCCAGGGAGTCTCCGGAGGCCGGGCTGGGGTGGGAGAAGCGTGTCCTCTTCCCACGAGTGACAGCAGTGCGAAGCAGGCAGATTCGGAGGGGCAGGGGTTTAGCACCAGGCCCAGGGACTCTGTCCCATGCCCGCCCTCACGGTCCCTAACCGGGCTTCAGGACTCTGTGTGGCCCTGCCCACCTGCGGAGGGCCCTTGACCAGTTCCAAACCATGAGGACTATTAGCTCTGACCTCCACTCACCCAGCAGGTATTGATTGAACTTCTACCAGGTGCCAGGCACCGCTTATTGTAAGCAGCACCTAATCAGTAACCAATCCCATCCCTTGGAGACTTGTTATGCCCAGCATTGCCATTTACAGCTGTGGGCTTTTAGGGAAGTTACTCAACCTCTCTGAGCTGCAGTGTCCTCATCTGGCAAATGAGGGTGTGAATTGCTACCTTGTGGGATGTGATGATTTAAAATAAAGATAACTCTGTGGCTAGTCTGGGCTTCCCTCAAAAAGAGAAGAACCCAAGCGCCCCGGGCTGCATCTAAAGCTCTGGGATTGGCAATGTATGAAATTATTTGGGCAGGGGACAAGGGAGAGCGTCTGTGGCTTTTGTAGTGTGCATTTGGTTTAGAAACAGCCCCTGTGCGAGTGATCTTGGGACCCAGAGGAGAGCCTGCTGCTGTCTTAGTCTCTTCTGGCCTCTCCCGCCTGTTCCCCAGTGCTGGGCTGCACCGTGCGGCGTTGGGACTCTGGTACCAAGACCCTGTCTCCCTCTCCACTGCAGGGGGCTGGGTACTCGGGATTCCTGTGGGACGCAGCGGCTGGTGTGGAGCTGAGAGACGCCACCTCACAGGAGAACTCGCCCAGCAACGGGCACGGGAGACCCACAGGCCCCAGCCCATACCTCGCGAAGTTCAAGGTACCTGCTTCTTTCTAAAAAGGAAAAAAAAAAGTCTTGTTTTGTAAAACTGTAAGTGACAGAAGCCTCCTCTTTTTCCCTTGGTTTTATTCTCTCAGGGTTGGGTCTGCACCTGCTCCTGGGGCTTCCTTGGCAAGTGAACTTGTCCAGCCAGCAATGAAAGGGATTTTAAGGGGCTCTGAACCCAGATAACCGTGACATCAGGGGGCAGCTCCTAAACCACACACATACCCTGACACCGGGGAGATTTTTTTTCAAACAGGGATTCCTAGACCCCACCCCGGACACACAGAATTTCCGGGCTGGGGCCGTGGACTGTCTGCCTTTTACAAGTGCCGTCCGCGGTTCTTCAGCCCTCCTGGTGCTGGTTAGCGCGGCCCGGCGTGTGACATGGCTGGATTCGAGGGCAGCAGAACTGCCCTTCTCCTCAGCTGCTTCCTTTATTACTGGGGGAAGGGGACCCTCTAGGGCTTGTTTGGGTTTGGAGGGGATTCAGAAGGCACCCCAGGCTGTGGGCCAGGAACAGCCCCATCACTGGCCTCAACCAGACGGGCATTTCTGTCTCACCAGCGTCTAGGAACAGCCACGCAGGTTGATCCGAGTGCCGACTCTCTGATTCCCTCTCGGGGCCCTTGGGAAGTGTTAATGAACCGCAAAGTGGTCAGAAGCTGGCAGCAGGAGGGAGGAGAAGCCAGGGGCCAAAACTGGTGGCTGAGTTGGCAGGCAGTGAATTCTGTCCCCATAGCACTTAATTATGAGGTCACAGGGCAGGCAAGAGTGGTCCTTTGCCGCAGAGCCCAGCAAGCCCACCTGCTGGGCACGTGAGACCTCTGTTTTCTCAGAGCAGTTCTCAAGCCTGAGAGTCTCCTCGAACCCCAACACGGTTTATCTCTGGCAGTTGAGGGGGCTGCAAGGCCATGCGCCACCTCACACGCGTAGCTGCAGAGAGGATGGCGGTGTGTGTGTGCATACATTGGGTGTCTTTGTACCCAGTGGCGCCTCTCATAGCCCGCTCTGCGGCAGTGGTGGGCTCTGTCTGCACACATACACCTGGGGGTGTCTGTAGGTTTTACTTGTGGTACTAATGGATAAGTCAGCCAGATATCACCTTTAAAACCTCCTAAGATCGGGGGCCAGGCGCGGTGGCTCACGCCTGTAATCCCAGCTCTCTGGGAGGCCGAGGCGGGCGGATTGTTTGAGCTCAGGAGTTCGAAACCAGCCTGAGCAAGAGCGAGACTCCATCTCTACAAAAATAGAAAGAAATTAATTGGACAACTAAAAATATATAGAAAAAATTAGCTGAGCATGGTGGCGCATGCCTGTAGTCCCAGCTACTCGGGAGGCTGAGACAGGAGGATCGCTTGAGCCCAGGAGTTTGAGGTTGCTGTGAGCTAGGATGACGCCACGGCAC
>CAUYSK010122925.1:0-13494 GCA_963575035.1 Avahi laniger | reverse complement strand
TCTTGCAATAGTGAATTGTGCTGCCATGAACATTCGAGTGCAGATGTCTTTATAGTAGAATGTTTTGTGCTCTTTTGGGTAGATGCCTAATAGCACTATTGCTGGATCGAATGGTATTTCTATTTTTAGCTCTCTGAGGTATCTCCAAATTCTTTTCCACAGAGGTTGCAGTAATTTGCAGTCCTACCAACAGTGTAAGAGCGTTCCTGTCTCTCCACATCCTCGCCAACATTTGTTGTTTTTTGATTTTTTGATAGAGGCCAATCTCACCAGGGTTAAGTGATACCTCATTGTGGTTTTGATTTACATTTCTATAATAATTAGAGATGTTAAGCATTTTTTTATATGTTTGCTGGCCATTATTCTGTCTTCTTTTGAATTTTTTGAGGCTTTCTTTGTGTCCTAGAATATGGTCTATCTGAGAGAATGTACCATGAGCTACTGAGAAGAATGTATATTCTGTGGTTTTTGGGCAGAATGTCCTGTAAATATCAGTCAGGCCCATTTGTTCTAGGGTTCTGTTTAAGTCCATAATTTCTTTGTTAATTTTCTGTTTGGAGGATCTGTCCTGTGCTGTCAGTGGGGTGTTGAAAAGTCCCAAAGACTGAATTGGCAGAATCCCAGGCACAGATAAAGAGAACTATGCTATATTATGCGTTATTGCCTTTAATATCAAATGCCAACAATATAGCTGTAGAGAAAAAACAAACAACAAAAAACATGTAAGAGATGAAGACCATATCCTTGTTTTACTTCCCTTTGGAAGCAACAGTGAGGGTGCAAAATTTTACGTATGTAGCTGATGGAAAAAGATAAAGACCTGGTGAGAATTCTAATACTTATTATTTTTGAGAATTTTAAAAAGAGAAAGAGAGAGAGACTGCAAAAGAATTCCTTAAAGTGGCCATATGTCAAACCAGATTTCCAGATCTTCCAATACATGTACTTCAGCAAGAAATGTGTGAGACACAAATAATTTTATGACATAATCTAGTGTTCTAAAATTTGCATTAAAATTGTTAATTTGACTCAATGTTGAATTTCAACATTAGGAAATCACCAAAATTACTATACTCTCTCCTAGCCTTCTCTCATCTTGCAATGCTTACTTCTAGATATTTTTAAAATATGTGAAAGTCAAACAGCAATATTCCTGACTATAAAAAAAATTTAAGTACTTTAAATGACTTTTACTTTCTAACTTTTATATTCTCCCATTGCTTGTTGGGAAAACTGTAATTCAAATATAAGAGCTGGAATTGACCTTAAATATCATCTTGGCCAAATTATACCTTTTCTAGATGAAGAAACTTGTATGCAGAAGTGCTAAAGGGATTGTATATCTGAAGGAAAACAATTCCAGATAAGGAAATAAATTAAGTAGAAATATATTCAATAGAACAATATTAATAGCAATAACTTTTAAATATACAAAGCTTTTAAAATTATTCTTTAACATGGTATAAAAATTTCAATTTAAAGTAAGTAATAAATTATGTATTTATTAATAATTTTTTATTATTTTATATATTTTATCAAGAATTTATAAAGACCTATAAGTACAAGTATTGAAACAGATGTAAAATTTACAAGCTAATGTAAAGGACAGTGTAAACTAATAAATGAAATGACAACAGTAGAAAAGAAATATCTATATAATTATGTTTATAATTATGTACTGTATGAGGTTCCTAGCATTGCTGTAACAAGTTACCATAAACTGATGGCTTAAAACAACAGAAATGTATTTTCTCATTGTTCTGGAGTCCAGATGTACAAAATCAGTGTCACTGGGTCAAAGTTAAATTGTCAGCAGGGCCACACTCCCTCCAGAGGCTCTAGGATAGGATTTGTTACTTGCTTTTATAGCTTCCAGTGGTTGTCAAAATTCTTTAGTTTGTGGCCACATCACTCTAATCTCTGCCTCGGTCATCACGTTGCCGTCTCCATTGTGTCTGTGCCAAATCTCTTTCTACCTCCCTCTTATAAGGATACATGTGATTACCTTTAAGGTCCATTTGGACCCTTGAGAATAATCTCATTTCTCAATCATTAATTTAAACACATCTCCAAAATCCCCCTTTTCCTCCCATGTAAAGTAGCATTCAGAAATTCCAGAGATTAGAATATGAACATTTTGGGAGAATCTTTTTTCAGCCTACCACAAATGATTACATATATATGTGTGTATATATGTGCATGTGTCATGTATATAAATGTGTGTATGTGTGTGAAATACTCATAGGCAATACTACAAAATGTTCATACTATTATATTTGGGAGTGGGTATTTGAAGGGGTTTTTATTTTTCATTTTATTTTTATTTTATTGTTTTTCTAATTTTATTTAATAGTTGCTAATTTTTAAATTAAAATAATAATAAGCACATTTAATTTCAAGCATTTTCTTTATTTTCTTGTATCAAATCTACTGGCTAATATAAGTGGGCATGAAATCCAGATGAAATCTGTGAGTTTTTTTTAATAATAATGAATTAACTTATGTAATAAAAATTAAAAAAAATTACACAGACATATTTGTTTTTAACCTTTAAGATATCACCTTTAAGATAGCTTAAATGATAGCCAAAACAGTGTTGAGACACATTCTTTTAGATTATAATGGAGGACAGAATGAAATCAGTTTCTTACTGAATTCTACATACTAGGAGAAGAGATGTCAGTACCTGAAAAGAAAAGGATGTCATATAAGAACTAGGGGAAAAAAAAAGAAAAAAAAAACAGGAAATGAGAATTGATAATATAGTCAACAGAGAATAAATAGAATTTTTTCAAGGTTTTTTTTGTTGTTTTTTCTGTTTATTTGGTTTTAACTATAAAATGAAAAGTAAATATTTTATACAAAAATATCAAAAAAAATTCCACTTTTGGCACTATGCTCACTGTAGCATTTTCTTCAATGACCTTCACCAGAAAAAATACTCCAAATTGTACCTGACCTTCACCAGAAAAATAATCCAAATTGTACCTGAAATAAAATACAGGTGAAAAATATCTAATTTTATTGCTTCAATGACTCAAAAAATAGAGAATGGAATTTCAGCAAATTTTCAATGAAATTCCTCATTTAGGAAGGAGGAGAAAAATGATGATGAATTTCAAGCCAATGTATTTCTGAAGTCTCTAAGTGGCTGCAGATAGAACTTTAGGACTTACCAAGAAATATCTCCTCAGCTGCTGCAATAGAGTGATGCATGAAACTATAATAACAACAATCAATTTTTATCAAACAACAAAAATAAAATGTTAAATTCCTTTGTCAATCACACCATAACTGAACTCATTTCTAAGATAAATAAATCCTTTGAATGTAAGTGCTTTTCTCCAATTTTGTTTAATAACATAGCTTTTATTAGTCACTTTCATAAATTAAAAAAAATTAAAACACTTTTGATAAATAGAACCACTGTGATCTTTTCATATTAACATATTTGTATAGACTAGGTATTTGCCAAGATTTCAATCTTTAGTTATATTATGTATGCTTTCTTGTTACCTCTCTGAAATACCTGCATGGATAATGCAAGTTATTAGACATTGAGCTTTAAGCGTGTTATATTTATGTGTTTATTTTGTGGTTTTAGCTTTATATAAGCATTCTTAATATTTTTCCTTTTCTAATATCATCATTATCACTATTGAAATACTTAAATCATGTTTTTCATATTTGCAAAGTACTTTAAAATTTATTCTTATCATTCCAAGTGTCAACAATTGAGTGAAATTTGTCTGTCATCATCAAATTCTTTCCTTCATGGAGACTTCTTAATTTATCACAGCCCAACTCCTGG
This sequence comes from Avahi laniger, assembly GCA_963575035.1. Taxonomy (NCBI): domain Eukaryota; kingdom Metazoa; phylum Chordata; class Mammalia; order Primates; family Indriidae; genus Avahi; species Avahi laniger. Next base: position 9,683 of record CAUYSK010122925.1, on the reverse strand, counting down.
CCCCTACAAAAATGTCTCCTTGAGACAATGCCCAGATCTTGCCAAAGTTCTTCTTAGCCTTATAAAAAATTTTCTCCCACTCAAAGGGCGTGTATAAGCATTTTACTAATTCAAGCCCTGTTTTACTTACCTTTTCTCTTCCTCATTTGACTACGACTTCTAAAAATTTGCGTGACTTCTTGTACATTTATTCTTGCAACAAAGTAGACTCCCTTCTCACTTTTCTTCTCCTTGGTACACCAAGATAAGAGAATTACTGTGCATCATTCATCCTTTGAGGTTGGTAGAAGTCCCACCCAGTGTGTGGACTCTCCTCCATCTCCACCTCCAGCCACTATAAGAATCCCAACACATTCTTTCTGCTTTTGCTTTTAATTCCCTGCTCACAGAATCTGAGCTTTTCACGTTGGGAAATCCATTTGCAGTTTACTGTTTGAAAACAAACTTTACTTCGTATATAAAAACTTGTTTGTATTTAGAAGCAAAGAAGAATGTTAACATCAAGCTCTTGGAACTCTAATTATAGGTATCAAAGGGAAACCAGTGAATAGAGTTTGTTAATTGAATTTATGTCTAGCAAGCAGTGAGCTAATTTCAAGAGTCAAAGAAAAATTCCAGACAGAGTTAAATAGATGAGAAAGACTTATATTCAGTAGGATCCAAGACTATTGCAACAGAGGAAAGAGATTGAACACAACTCTTGTGAAAGAAAAGGCAGGAGGGGTTTTAAATGAAGGGCTGACTAATGAAGAAATCCTGGAGGACTTTAGGGGGAAGGTTGGTCAATGTGATTATTATGTCTGTATTTGCTAATTGGCACAAATCAAAGTTCAGCTTCCACTCTTCCAAAGAGATGTGGTAGTGGTACTATTTTTAACCCAGCCTAAAGACATTCTCGGTTGTAGACAATTTACCCCTTGAAGGGGCACAGAAAGAATTTAAAATTGTGAGTATTCTAAAGTAAATGTTCTAATAAAAAGGAGGTTAGGGGCCTTTAGTCAGGAAGGAGGCCGGCTGTTTAAAGCTAAGTAAAGCTGAAGCGAAGATGCAAACCATCTCGGTCATATGACAAAAATTATATTTGCTTGTTAATAAGACAGACCCGGTCTGTCTTCCAAAATATATGTAAAATATTTGATAAGATTATCTCTATATTACCAAAACATTTTTCTGAGTATGTGTGTACATGTATGTGTCTTAATTAGATTGACTAAGGTGCCAAATCATTGTCTTGTTAACATGTCATATAAAATTGTGTATATGCTAATAGAAAAAGACAACTAACCAACATACATTCTTGTTCTTCCTCATTTTTTAAAGATAGAATTCCATCTTATAAAGGTACAGGATAATATCTTCTACTTATGGTCAAAAATAACACCTTTTTTTAATCCTGATTGTCTTGCACACAATAAATTAAATCCTTTTGAGATTTATTTTTTAACATTCATATGGGAAATTATTTGGATAAAATTGACTTAATAGATTCTAGCAACTACATCATAATGACAAAACTTCCAAAATGTAAAATACCTAATATATGTGTATACATGTTATATGTGTGTGTGTCTATATGTGTGTGTGTGTTATAAATAGCAGCCATGAATTTCATTGTTTTCGAAAATATGTTGAGTCTTAGAACTAGATGGACTTGGGTTTGAGTCACAAATCTGGCACCCGCTAGCTTTGACACATTAGGCAGTTTAATCTTTCTGAGACCTATTTTCTATAAAATGATTTTGATGATTATATCAAATTTTATTTTCTAAAAAATGTCTATAATCTTATCTCTCATATCCTACATGTTCTTTGCAATGTAACTTTGCCACATTCTTGTTATAAAACTGAGTCATTTTCTACTCCTTCGTTGCTGGGTAGGACTTGTAATTGCTTTGTCAAATAACCAACTTTGTATGATGCCCTCATTTTGACCCATAGTTTTTGCTTCTTGATTCTTGGAAGCCAGCCACTTTGTAAGAAGTGGGACGACCTGGGGCCTCTCTTGCTTGAGGAATCCAAGCCATACAGACAGGATGAGACCTTGCCTGGAGTAGGAGAGTGGCCAAGGAAAATCAATGTGTCAGACACAAGAGTAAAGAGACCATCTAGACTTCCCCCCATAACTGTGAAGGCAGAGTTTACCCTTCAGATGGTCTCACCCACAGATGTTTTTTCCATTCCAATCGCATGCAAGATGCAAAGTAAGAATTCTTTGGCTGAATCCAGTTAAAACACAAAAATATAAAAAGTAATACTAATTCTTTATTTTTCAGTCACCAAGTTTGGGGTGATTTATGATGCAGCGAGTGATAATTGGACTAATGTCAAATCATTCGATTGTGTCTATTAGGCTTACATATGCTTTAGAGTTTGGAGATGATCGTCTTTACTGAATTGAAAGTAATACTAACATTTTTTCTCATTGCTTTAATTTTCTTGTCATTGATTATATAATTTTTCATCCTTCCTTATCGCTTTATAGTATACTTTGTTGCAGGTGATTAAAACTAATCAAAATAATCATTTTGAAGACTTTCAAACAATGACCAACAGCAAAAAAAAAAAAAAAATGCAATGAAGTTGAACAGAGCATTGAAAAGAAGTTCAAGCTTACTATTGTTTGAGGTAGCTAGGAAAGGAGGCACGATAGTTTTTAAAGAAGCAATCATTTATTATTGCAAAGCTACTTTAGCTGGAACTGGGTTTTCCCTATAAATGTTCTACAAAATACAGGTACACAAAACAATGAAATCTTCTCAACCCACATACCAACATGGAATCATGATGACATTTGTCATGCATGACAATACCTTAATAACTGTTGGGGAAATTTGCAAATTGGCTGAAATGCTTTGTAGCTACTGCCATTAAGAGGTGGACTTTTTTCTGCCCATTCCTTATATCTTACTGGCCTATGACTTGCTTTGACAAGCTCTGAGCTTGCAGTGTCACTTCTGACACATTTTATTTTTAAGCCTTGCAGCTTCTGCTATTACGAAGAGTTAATGGGAGCCCAGATGCCAAATAAATGTGTCCTGACTTAGACTACTGCTTGATGTCAGAGCGATCCTGTGGAGCAAAGAAAAATCATCCCAGATCAGTTTATCTTAGACCAATCAGCCTGCACCTTACCTGGCAGCTGATCCCAGACACACACGATCGAGCCCATCTAAGAAACTAGCAGAACCACCGCTGAGTTCAGGTCAGCTCACCTTGCTAATCCAAAAATTGTGACCTCAATAAAGGTTATTGCTTTTAAGATACTGAATATTGCAGTGGCTTGTTTTGGAACAAAAGTGGACACAATATATTAATAATTAATTTGAAATTAAAAATTGTATTGATGAATATACTTGACACTTTTATTTAGTAAACATTAATCTCCTCTCAGTAAAATTTAATGATTTAAATTTTCCTGACTGTGATATTAGGATAGAGGAAGAGCAGGTAAATTTTAGTCTTAATTAAACATTAGAAAAGTAATTTTGAATTTAAATAGAAACTTTTTTTAGAATTGTATCAAACATATACCATCATCCTGTTAAACACCCTTGTTTTATAGCAAAGATAACTAAAAATTGTGAAATTACTTGTTCAAAGCTAGAATCAAAACCTTGCAACATCTATCTCTTAGGTCCACATTCATTCCATTTCAAATGGTATCCTAAAACTGTTGTTATTTTCATTTTTCATGATTTACATGTTACTATACTAAATGTTTGACAATAGTTACTATACACTAAAATGGTTTTAACTATTTTTAAAGTGTTCAACGTTGTAGAACATAAAGAAAGACTTCAAATAAAACATAATCATAACTGTATGTAATCTGCATAACTTAAATCAAAATTTGATTAAAGATTAAATAATAAAGAGAATGTAAATGCTCAGTGTTGAAAATTCTAATGAATATCTTTAAATGGGTTCTTTTTATCCTTGTGTCAATAGCAACAACTCTTCTGTTTGGGTAAAGAGCAAAATTATATTTTCAAAGGATGATACACTTTTCAGTAGAGAGACATAGTGATGCATTAAAGTTGAAACAAAATAAAATGAGGCATGCACTATACTTTGCTTTTATTGTGATTTACAAGTTAAGAGAGATTCATTCAAATGAAAAGAAATATGGTATGGATTAACTCTTAGTAGGGCAGAAACATTAAATGTGATGATATATCAAAAACCTTAGTTTTCTGCATTTATTGAGAAGATTATATGGTTTTTACTTTTGCTTCTGTTTCTGTGGTGAATCACATTTATTGATTTCTGTGTGTTGAATAGTTCTTGCATCCTTGAAATGAAGCCCACTTGTTCATGATGGATTATTTTTTGGATTTGATGTTGAATTCAGTTTGCTAGTATTTTATTGAGGATTTTTCCATCTCTATTCATAAAGGATGTTGGTCTGTAATTTTCTTTTTTTTTGTTGTTGTGTCCTTTCCAGACTTTGGTATCAAGATAATATTAGATTCATAGAATGAGTCGAGGAGGATTCCCTCCTTCTCCATGTTATGACATAATTTCTGCAGTATGATCAGCTCTTCTTTGCAGGCCTGGTAAAATTTGGCTATGAATCCATCTGGTCTGGGGCTTTTTGTTGCTGTTGTTGTTGGAAGCTTTTCTATTACTGCTTCAATCTCATTGCTTATTATTGATCTGTACAGGATTTCTACTTCTTCCTGATTGACTCTTGGGAGATTGTGTGTTTCCAAGAATTTATCCATTTCCTCTACATTTTTGAGTTTATGTGCACAGAGATTTTCATAGTATTCACAGATGATGTCTTATATTTCTGTGGTATCAGTCATAATATCTCCTCTTTCATTTCTAATTAGGCTTATTTGGGTTCTTTCTCTTCGATCCCTGGTTAATCTAGCAAGAGGTCTATTATTTATTTATTTTTTTAATCTTTTCAAAGAACCCACTTTTTGTTTCATTGATGCTTTGTATTTTTGTTTGTTTGTTTTCCATTTTGTTTAGTTCCATTTTGACCTTAGTTATTTTTTTTTCTTCTGCTGGCTTTGGGTTTTGTTTTCTCTTCCTTTTCTAGTTCCTTGAGATGTATCACTAAATTGTTCATTTGTGATCTTTTTGTCTTTTTGATGTAGGCATTTAAGGCTATGAATTTTCCCCTTAGGAATGCTTTTGCTGAATCTCATAGATTTTTGATAGCTTGTGTCCTCTTTGTCATTCAATTTGAGGAATCTTTTGATTTCCATCTTACTTTCATTATTGACTCAATAATCAATCAGCAGTAGGTTGTTTAATTTCCATGACTTTGTGTAGAATTGAGTGTTTCTCTTGCAGTTGGTTTCTACTTTTATTCCACTGTGGTCTGAGAAGATACAGGGTATTATTTCTATTTTTTTGAATTTGTTGAGGCATGTTTTAAGGCCTAAATTATGATTAATCATGGATAATGCTCCATATGTTGATGAAAATAATGTGTATTCTGTAGTTTTGAGGCAAAATAATCTATAAATGTCTGTTAGATCCATTTATTCTAGAGTCCCATTTAAGTTTAGTGTTTCTTTGTTTATTTTCTGTTTGGATGATCCATCCAGTTCTGTCAGTGGGGTGTTGAAGTCCCCAGAAATTATGATGCTACTGTTGATCTCTTTGCTTAGATCTAGTATGGTTTGCTTTATGAATCTGGGCACTCCTGTGATAGGCGCATAAACATTTAGGATTGTTATGTCTCGTCATTGAATTGCTCCCTTTACCTTTATATAATGAACATTTTTACCTGTCTTTACTATCGTTGTCACAAAAATTAATTCAAAATGGATGAAAGACTTAAATGGAAGGCATGAAACCATAAGAAGCCTAGAAGAAAATGTTGGAAAAATTCTTCTAGATATCGGTCTAGGCAAAGAATTTATGAAGACGACCCTGATGGCAATCACAGAAACAAAAAAAATAAATATAGTAAATGGGACTTGGTTAAATTAAAAAGCTTCTGCACAGCTAAGGAATCAACAGAGCAAACAGACAACCTACAGAATGCGAGAAAATATTCACAAGCTATATATCCAATAAAGGGCTAATAACCAGAATATACTAAGAACTCAAGTAAATCAGTAAGGAAAAAAAACAAAAAACATTAAGAAGTGAGCAAAAAACATGAACAAAAGCTTTTCAAAAGAAGATAGATGAATAGCAAATAAACATGAAAAAGTGCTCAATGTCACTAATCATCAGGGAAATGCAAATTAAAACCACAAGAGATATCACCTTACCCCTGTTAGAATGGCTTTTATTAAGAAGTCCAAAAAGAATAGATGCCGGTATGAATGCAGAGAGAAATGAACACGTATACACTGTTGGTGGGACTGCAAATTAGTACAACTTCTATGGAAAACAGTATGGAGATTCCTCAAAAAACTAAAAGTAGACGTACTATTTGATCCAGCAATCCTACTACTGGATATTTACCCAAAGGAAAAGAGGTCATTTTATCAAAAAGACAGCTACATTTGAATGTTTAGTGTGGCACAATTCATAACTGCAAAGATGTGGAATCAACTCAAGTGCCCATTAGTTCATGAGTGGATTAACAAAACGCGGTATATATGCATACTATGGAATACTACTCAGTCACGAAGAAGGATGAATTATAGCCTTTCACAACAATTTGGATGGAACCAGAGACCATTTTCATAAGTGAAGTATCTAATGAATGGAAAAATAAACTCCACATGTTCTCACTATTAAATTGCAACTAACTGATGAGCACAGAGGGAAGTGAAACTCAATGGAAATTAAGCAGGAGGGAGGGGGGAGGGAGGAGATGGGAAAAATCTACCTAATGGGTACAGTGAACACTATCTGGGTGATGGGCACACTTAGAACCATGACTCAAAAGCAGTCTATGGAGCCAAAACATTTGTACCCCCATAATATTTTGAAATAAATAAGTAAAAAAAAAGCCCTAGTTTTTCCATCAGTGAAACCACAAAATTGTCAAATTCTTTTCTCAAATTATAGTGTCCGCAAAAACAATTTAAAAAAAACTCTTATGTTTTATTGTTGGATGCTTATCTATGTCATTTTGGGAGGAGAAATGACAAAATAAAAACAAAATTCCTGTGCTCTTTAAGCCTACCACAGTTCCTTAATAATGTGGTGTCCTTCATTGTGAGATTGTGTTTGGAAGAATTTTTTCTTCCTCTCTAAATGTCAAATTTTGATATAAGAAATGTCACAAATCTTTCTGATAATCATGGTAAAATAGCAAATTATGTTCAGGTGTTTTTCCTAAAATCACACTTTTTCTCTTCTTCACAAAGATGTGCCAGTTTTTTGATCCTGTATCAAAATGGTCATGTGCACTGTCATTCATATTGTACAATCACAGAGAATGACCTCAAGTCAGTGCGTTTAACTAGGTTATTCCTTCCTCTATTGTGATGGAATGCTGATCAAAAGACAAAAAATGGAAGTATTTGCATAAACTAAATAATATATAAGTTGTGATCTTTATTTAAAATTTTGTTTTCTTCCTCCGAAAGACCAAAGGCTATTTATTTTTGGTAACTATATTATATAATTGCACTTTGTATACAGTGACAGGGTAAAGGTGAGAACAGAAAAATGACATCTTTGTTTATATCTTTTCTAAATGTATCATTTATTTATACATTAAGAATTTATTAGATATGTCAGATGATTTATTACATAAAAATTATTAGAAAAATATTGTTTAGAGATGGCATCTAGGAGAAAAACATGAAAGAGAAATACCATGTTTTAGCAAAATAAAACAGAGTAATGGAAGGAAAATGTATTTCTATACTCCCTTATCTGGGCTTACTAATGCTACAGCACAATATTTGAGCATTTGTTTTCTTCCTTGATAAACCCCCTTAACACTGAGAACCAAGTGACATGTAGCAAAGTCAAAGTATAGAAGCTTCCAGGTATCAGAGAAGACCCTGACAATAATTCTAGCTCCCTTCTGAATGGGCTAGAATAAAAATCAATGAAGGCGTTCACATAAAAAGATTATTAGCAAAGGAAGTGAAGAATGTTTTGAAGCTTATATTTTTAGGTATATGCAAATAAATTAATTCAAGAAGGCTACATATCTCTTATGAATCAGAAATAATCAGACAGCATTGCTTAATTGACTTTCTTGAACATGCATGTGAAAAATTCTGAAGTCTTTTAATACTTTTATGTAATATTAATAGTAATTATTCACATTCCTTTAATATTACATGTATATTCTACTTTTGCATGTTTAATTGTCATAGAAAAACCTATTAAAGCAGTTACTTTTCTTTATCAGACAAGCTAGTCTGAACACTGGCCAGGAGCATATGCCCTGAGATTCTAGATCTAGGTTAGTTGGAATGGTTATTCAAAAGTGGCTAAAAATGGAAAGAGTAGGAGATTGGGTAAAGTCAGGGAAGAAGTGCCTAAAATCAGGCACTAAAAATGTATGTTAGATATATGTCTAATCATCCTAATCATCAAGTCTGGATGGGGATGCAGAGCCAGGTAGCAAAGACAAGGTCAAGCGGTGGAATGACAGTGGCAATCCTTAAACGAGCAGAGCGTAAGGACAGCATCAGACACAACTGTTCTAAATATAGATATAGGCTTTCAGCTGGTTTCTTCCATTACCTGATGATCTTTTCAAGTTTAAGCTGAGTTAAATGGAATACATTTTGTTATGTTTTCTTTGTGCGTGTGTATTTTTAATTGGAAGCCCTATAGTACAGTGGCATGGCACTAGAATTTTAATCTATAGAGACTCACTTGACGAATATTTTAAAAAGGCAGATGCCCACACTGTATTTCCAGAGATTTTTTTACTTAGCAAACACAGAATATGCTTTTTATTTAATAAACTCTTCAAAACTCTTAGTGTAGTTTTATCCATGAACTATACTTAGAAAACATGTTGTCATGAGTAAAAGCATAAACTTTGAGGTTAGAGTAGTTTTGAATTTTAACTTCAACATATATTAAGTGTGAGACTTTGAAACTTTCTAACTCTGATTTTCATCAACTATAAAATGGGTTATATAAGAATCACTTCACAATTTTCTGCCAATCCACGAGCATGGTATGGTTTTCCACCTGTTCACATCTTCTGCTATTTCCTTCCTCAATGTCTCATATTCTCTCTGTAGAGGTCTTTTACTTCCTTAGTTAAATATATTCCTAGGTACTTTATTTTCTTTGTTGCTATTGTGAAGGGGATTGAATCTTTGATTTGGTTCTCGGTATGATTGCTGTTGGCATATATGAAAGCCTCTGATTTGTGTGTATTGATTTTGTATCCTGAAACTTTACTTAATTCATTTATAAGTTCCAGTAGCCTCTTGGTTGAATCCTTGGGGTTCTCTAGATATAGGATCATATCATCAGCAAACAGTGAGAGTTTGATCTCTTCTGTTCCCATTCGAATGCCTTAAAATCCACTCTCTTGCCTGATTGCTGTGGCCAGGACTTCCAGCTCTATGTTGTATAGTGGTGGAGATAGTGGGCAACCTTGTCTGGTTCCACTTTTAAGTGGGAATGCTTTCAGTTTGTCCCCATTCAGTATGATGTTGGCTGTGGGTTTGTCATAAATGGCTTGTATCATTTTTAGGTAAGCCCCGTCTATGCCTATTTTGTTAAGCGTTCTTATCATAAAAGGGTGTTGAATTTTGTCAAATGCCTTTTCTGCGTCG